>MJUU01052705.1:19485-39255 GCA_002080025.1 Modiolus philippinarum | reverse complement strand
AATAATATTGTTGACCGATTTCGGAATAAACATCTTACATGTCGCATTTTGTCTGCTGTTTGCGAAGCTCACAAAACATCTTTCAAATATTCACTTCTACCGTACAGAAAATATTTGGAATATCATACAGCGATATAATCAATTGAAAGCAATAGTAACCAAGGACTTTTCGTTTCAAGGCAATTTCTCTGACACATTTAACCAGTAATCTGTTAAGGTTTCAGAGTTGCTTACCATAATGAGGAAGACAACCCTGTTACTAAAACTATATCGGATGCACCGGGTCAGTCTGATCGAGCCTTGGCCCGGCCAATGAATGAAACTAAGGAAAATTTTCGTACTGGAAATTTCTGTGGTATTTGTGTATTGAAATCAATTTCAAAAGGTATTTGAAGAGAGGCTCAAGTTGCATAAAGATAAGATTGCTGAAACATCCAATTAAAATGTACAATTACCTAGCTTTGATACATATTTCACAAAATAAATCGCTATAAAGTCGTTAATTAATTAAAATTGACAATATACAAATACTAACAAACGACTATAGTATCATCTACCAGTTACATGTCATTACTTTTTATAAATAAAATGCATTGATTCAATCAAGAACATTCTCCTAATGTTAATATTACACAACTAAAAATATAAATGAATGTTTACAAAATAGAAATTTTTGGTAGAAATGGAAGGGTGCGTGCATGCATTGCAATCATGCGGGTCAGGCCGCTATTGATCAAGCGGTACACCCCTCTATTAAGAAAATGTGCGTCAGGCCTGGAGAAAATAAAATGCAAAGATAAGCACGACAGTGACAGACATAAAAGAGTGAAGAGGAGATCTAGGCGAGCAAGTACAAGTTAAAGTCGAGCCAGTGAATATGTGTGGAGAAAACGGTGGAGACTGCACACAGTTTACGGCAAAAATGATCTGGAGCCCAAGTTAATTAACAGTAGTCCGAAAAGCAGGTCAGAAATGGGGATCATACATATTGTAAACATCTTCTTTAAAGAAACGGTGAAATATTGTTATACAAATCTAAAAAGTATTTATTATTTTTTTATGAGAATTTTATTTCTACCAGAAAGAATAAAAAAAAAAAAAAATACAACACTTAATTAGACAATGTGCATATCAAAGGAAGACATAGTTTGCATAAGGAATTACGATTTTATTTTATTCATCAAGATATGGATTTATTACAAATATTTCAAAAATATTTTCCCGAGCATTTCATTCAAATGACTGATTATGATCTTTTTTGTATAAGTAACATTTTCAAGAAAGAATAACATTAATTCCTGAAACAGTATTTATAGTGACTCCATTATTAACAAGATTTTTCTAGAACAACCCTTCTTGAATACATGTATTATATTTAATCTTAGATTAAAAGAAATGAAGAAACTTCAAACTTAATACAACTTTTTTTTAACTTGTATCAAAAGCTCACATAGACAAGAATTCACGCGATCTTTACAGAAGTTTCAACATAGTTAAATAATATTTTTCTTGGTAGTTTGTCAGATTTCTGGATTTTAAATACAATTATCAATATACGTTTCATATACAAATCAAGTTGAATGCATAAAAAACACATTTCTGTGTAGGAGAGCAGCAGTTCTTGCATTTTGAACTTTTGAGATATCCCATCTCAGATAATTGTCATATTTGATATTACACGAGTAACTGGATGTTCAGAGGCGGACAATTTTTCTTTGTATATGGACTACTCTTATCACATTTATTTCACAATAGAAAATGCATAAACTACCATCAGCTGTCTTTAGAACTCCCAGAAATCAATGTCTGTAGGAATAGGTGCAAGAATTTTTTTGTGATGAAAGAATTTCTAAGAAAAAAAATCATATCTATGAGCCTAAGGTACCCCTACTGTTGATATATTTATCCTAAAAAAAAACAGATAGCAAGAAATGCTAAACTGTGTTGTGCCACCTTGAAGCAATTAAAATAATGATTTTGCCCTCTTTGAATAAATTGCATGCATAGAACGCTGGATATTAATAATTTCGGTTTATTGGATATTGAAATTTAGTTATCTTTATATTGGTAAATAATGTTCTGAAGTAGATTTTAAAAAGTCAAACCAATACTTTCAACATGTCATGAAACAGTTACCCACGCCTTTTGGTTTCAATTTCATATACATACAATAATGGGACAAGTGAAGAAAAAGACTCAATTTCTGAAACTATCACAATATATACATTGTAAAGAAGTTAAACTGACATTATATTTGCAATATTTTCAAATGCCACCTAATTCAAGAAATTATAACAACAATTATAAAATCAATGGTTGCTGATCCTTTACTTTTCTGTTTTTTTCTTTCTTTCTATATTATTAATTCATAATTTTTAATTAAAATCTCATTGATTATATGGTGTCCTCCGGATTACAGGCCCTTAAATAGGATGTGAGGTAAACATTTTTTAATTTGAAAGACAGTTTATTTGATGTTACCATATACCAGTCGGTAATATTTTCAATTAGCGGACAAAATGCACCCGGTTTGATTTCTTTTGTTGTAACCTGTACCTGTATGTTATTCCTTCCCTAACAATTCCTTCCCTAAATCATCTTTGTCAAAAACCCGATATAATTTAAAAAAAAAAAAAATCACATTTTTGGTCAAGTACACAGTCGGTGTTCAAATCATTCAAAGTACCGTATGTGTGTTCCAGAATTTTGCCCGATTTTTTTTTACTTTAACTAATCGAGCACTTGCATCTCTTGTTACAGACTTTATTTTGATTATTCTTTATTTTTATTCAAATTCAATGTTACCAATTTATATCGGGTTTTTGACAAAGATGAATGTTGGCAAAAATAGGCAACTTGAGCCAGAACTAGTATTTATTCACAAAATCTGTAAAGAGCAAATTATTTTCGTATCAGCATGGTCAGCAAAGAAAAAAAAAATTCCCTGTTTTTCTGGTGATCATAAAAAATGTTCAGAAAATTCGCTTCTCTGTTGTGCAAATTTCTACCGCATAGAAATTATCTTAAATTATCTTAAGACTAACAAAAAACTAATTTTGCTATTAAACAAGTCTCTTTCTATGGACATTTTCAACAAAATTTACATGTGAATGGGTAGATTTTGCCAATAGCAGGCGCGATTTTTATATTACCGTACTATTTACAAACGTCGCTTGAGACAAAATCGTTCATTTTTAAACTAGTTTCTTATATTGTTACAGTTAAACCACCATTTCTGCTATTATGTTACTCTTTTGGTTTCTTACTTGTATGAAGCTATATGGTTTTATATTGATATTTTATATATTTATTATAATTGTTTAATATACTTTACAGTTTATAGCTGAAACATTGCTGAAGTTGGCGTAAAACATCAATCAAACTTCACACCACAAACCAAAGCGAGAGCTTGCATCACCGTGTTTTCACATATGCCCCCAAGTCTGTTCTCTACAAACGCAATTTTAATGGATATTGTCAATCCGCCTGCCATTGAGATCCGAGAAATCATAAGTTATGCTCGAAAAACTAAGACCTAAATTTTTCTAAATGTACTGCGTTATTTTGTTTCTTCGATTACTTTCCGTTCATACTTGCCTTATATAATTCTGAACGGAGAACAACTCGAAAAAATAAAGTAAAACGTCACTTGGCAAGCTGAAAAGGTTACAAAAAAAAAAACCAAAAACCAATAGGAGAATAAACCAGGGATTGCAATATATGCATGGAAATCCTTAATTAAGTGAAATGAGTGATTATGCAATAAATGTAAACAATTAACAAACAAACAAGTCTTCATTGTCTTACCTAAAAAATGAAATTTTTAAAGCTATCATGGCCAATATATGTCCTAAGATTTTCATTAAGATAATAATTACTGTAAGTATTCTGTGGTTTTGTCTGTTCTTTAATTTCTTTTTGTTTACTTTTCGATACCGAAATGAACAACTATATTCTTGCAGATTCTGATTGGTCAATACTTTTCTATGGAACGAAAAAGATAACACGAAACACCTCCAATTGATGAACATTACATTTGCATGCCGCAATCAACAAGGGAATTGTGGCATTAAATCTGGTAGAAGTGAAGAATAATTTAGGAGATTACTGTAATGTATTTTAGCTTGAAATACAAAACGTAAAAACAAGACGTTTTCAGTCGGGCTCAACGCTTCAGTTTCTAATGGAATTCAATAAAATAGAGTTTAGAAGGTAGGCAGTTTATTTTATTGATTTCTTTTAAATGAATAACTGATGAACTGCACAGTTTCAAAGATGGCTTTTAAATTGCGGATTTTACAGCCGATGTTATCAGATTCACTGTTACAAAAATATTAGAATCTTGTATCTTATTTCAATAAGACAATCCCAACACAATATTCGTTGTCGCCAACCGAGTTGTCGTTTGCTAAAAATGATAACACTAAAAACCAAACTCTCAGTACGGGCGTCTTGACAAGCAACAGGGACAAAAATTAGAAATGTGTTGATCAAAAGTGAAGAGAAAAACAACTTTCAAAGGTTATGCATTCGCCTGCTGAATAACTTAAATTTAAATTGATATTTTGTTACATTTTATATGTATTTAAGATTGAAAATCGACTTGAATACAAGCTTATATTCTACCATTTTCCATTTTGTTGTGATGTTGATGTTGCATTTCAGCGTACAAAAATCAATGAGTACTGAAAACATTTAGATGTATCGATATAGTTTTGTTTGAGACTTACGATATGACACACTGTATAATTTGAAATAATTTTGGCCACTTTTCTCCGGAATAATGTTTATTAGTATGTAGATCTAACACAGATCCGGTGACATATTTATTTTATTTGCTTATATCCATTGAGTTGGTTATTGTCTAATAATTATTGAATAAGAAAAACATTTCATGCATGTATTAAGAAAGTAAAGATAACAGGAAACACTTACAATGGTTGAAAATTACAATCACATCCCACAATTTTATGTATTACAGAACTATTCTTCATAATATTTTTATAGAACCCAATAATTGTCTAGACCGTAATGTGATGGTATGGGAAAATAAAAGTTTAAATACCTAAAGCTTGACTAAGAGTAATATTGTGTGGTTCGAATAAAATAATACAATACATCAACGAATAATTGCCAGACAGTTAATCATGCGTTATCTGTGTTTACCAAAAAAGGGAATTTCATTAGAATTGGATTGTCATGTACTTGAGCCGTGTCCTTCGGGTTACAGCAACATTGTGGTTGCTGTTGCTTAAATTCATAATGCTGTAGGCGCATCCCACAACAAGAATTTAATCTGCTCTGGAAAAATGAAAAGCGAGTGACTATATCAGAGTCAAAGACAGAAGCTGGGAGGGAAAATATAGGCGAGCAAGTGCATGTTCAATTAAGCCAGTGAATATGTCGAGTGCAAACGACAGATATTGTATACAGATGACAGTTAAAATCATTTAGAACACATCTAACCGGGAGCCCGTAAAAGGGGATACATGATATAAATCGACAGACAGCTGAAAAAATGTAGAGAAGGGGTAGAGTACAGTTTATATAAAAATGAATCCTATAGCAACAAATTAATATTTAATTGGTGTTTCAATTTATTTAAATGTTTGCAATGTGATAAGTTATTAAAACACTTCAGCCACTGAAATCTCCCAATATATCAATGATGTCAAATCTTTTTATATGCACCTGTATTCGTGCACGGAACATGTGGACATATTGTGAAATTGTTCCAGTTTCTACAGACTTAAAAAGTTCTGTGCTGGTTGATAATCTCAATTTTCGTTTTCGCCTTTGACCCACAACCGATTATAGGGGGGGGGGGGTGTTGGACAGAGAGCAACTGATAATGTACTTAGAAAGAGTCGGTTGGTTGTCTATTAAAATACACGTCAAAACATCAAAAGGTCTTTTTTTTTCATCATTGGCAATATTATAAATACTCCTTTAAAGTAAATGAGGATATTTTATAATTTATACAAATTTTAACTAATCGTATTTGTTACACTAAAACATTGTATGAATATTTCTTTCTTACCAGGTGAAATAAGAGAAAAATATAGTACACAATTCGAACGTAGCTGACACTCGGAAAATAATTTTTACTCTATACTTGAACCAATTAAATTGTTTAAATTTTCCATGTTTTCGACATCATTTTATTAAAATGTCTGAATATATATTAATTGTCAGAAATAAAAGGAATTATAACCCATCCAAATGAAAGAAGGCTGCTCTTTATAAATTCTGTTTTCATTTAATAAACTTCATTAAAACATAATTCCAAAAACTAAAATTAAAAATCAAAGATATTCTTATTAAATGTAAGCTCGGATTACATGTAATAGATATGAATTCCCTGGTATTTGGCTATAAAATCAATTGTAGAAAATATGTAGACTAAATCTCTTTTTGACAGTTGTATTATTTGAAATTTATAAATGCCATTATGTTTCAGAGTTAAAACAAGAATATTAATGTTTTCTATTTTTTTTTTTGGAAAGAATTTGAAGAACAATTGTATACATGTCCCGATAAAAAAAATATTGGATGACCCGTTTATTAAGGATCTACAAAAAAATATCAATTTCAAATTAAGCGAATAGAGAGGGGAGCAAAGCGTCCCTTAAAGACCAAGGACACAAGGACAACTTGAATCCAGTGCCAAATGATCTGTTGTTACTGTGGGGAACGACAGCTCTTATCCTTATCTTTATTTATCAAAAATATTTAAAGTAAAACTCAATTTCTGTGAATTAATGAGATGTTGTATTGTTAAATTAATGTTACAATTAGAAGTTTAAAACTAAAATCAAAGCCGAACAAAGTGGAAAAACAATAATGAAATAACAAATAAAGAAGTAGAAAAAGGCAGCGCTGTAGTATTAATGGACACAAAATATTACAAAAATTGCGTCTATGCTCAATAACAGTGCATATTATGAAACAATACAAAAATTACATGTACACAGATATTTACCGAAAATGTCTTACGGGAAAGGAATGTGCTTACTGGCCTAATCTTAAATGCAAAGCAAGCGATTTTTACGGCTTTCTAAAAATCCACAACAGTAATATCATCAGCGACACTTGTAAACAATGCACATCAATATGTATAACTGTTCTTCTACTAAGTGATTTAAAATTAGGCCAATAATTGCCGTGTGAAAGGCATCGCTTGAGTATTTTCTTTTTAACCCTTTTTACAACCTATTGAAAGCTGTGTTAGAGATAATTTGTAAATATTTAAGCACTTCCCAACAACTGTCTTCGAAAATACAATTTTAGTTTCATTTGCCGAAGTTAATTTATACGAATATAAGCCACGAATACGGAATTGAAACTATAAAATTTTGGCTAGAGAAATTTAGAGACGAATTTCTAGACGGAGAAGAATTATCTTTTATCCTTGACGGATAACAGTTTAATTAAAAAAAAAAAAAAAAAAAAAAAAAAAAAAAACGGTTCATAAGAGATTACATATTTTATTTATCGTCTTTAGAAATATTATCAAAACTTATGATATGAATGTGTACTTTAATTTAGGCCTATATTAATTTTTTAATGAAACGTAGCATTGAAAAATTCATTTTAATTTTGATTTTTAACAACCGTTTACCGGATATGAAACAGTGATACAATCGTTCGCTGCACCACTGTTGGAAAATGTTGAAAATAATTTCTTCATTACAAACTGTTAAATAGCCAACAAACCTTGTCGTGCTAACTAACTGCAGTAAAAATCATAACACAAGTGTATCTATAGCCTCAGCAGAAGAAAGGAAAAACGGAAAAAATATTAAACAGTGTAAGAAACAACAGAATATAAACATTGTCTGCAGTAACAGATGAAGGAAGCAGTCAAATCAGCAATATTTTGAAGACGTGTTCTATGAAATACGTCACATTATTTGAAGATAAAATGAGAAAGTTATTCAAACATGCTATAGGAATATCTTTAACCAAGAACAGGGATATGCCGTACATTTAACGACCATCATACCTACAACTTGCATTCAATCGCTGTGCGCAGCATAAAATCTTTGCAAAATACAGCGCATGAGTAAATCGGATGAAAATTTTATACCATCGTCTCAGAACATTATTCCTTGTTTTATTGGGCATCATAAAAAATCAACATCAACTATATGTACAGCCCTAACGCTTATTTAAGCAGTTTTTACCTGATCACTTTATAAATTCAACAATATGACATTGCATATAAAAAAATGCGCAAGGGAGTACTCTATTTGCCTATAACAAACCGAACAGAAAGTTTGATTCATCGACTTTGGACCGTAGTCACAAAACAAGTAACATATTATTTAAACTTTCCTGCGCTGTGCCATTCACTTATTCATTCACATTCCTTAAGACTGGCAAATCAATCATACTTTTTTTTACATTATATCTATAAGATAAATTGCCATTTCTTTGAAAATTTTCTCAAATTATGTTATTTTTTCACACAATTCAGCTACATTTTCACATTTAAAATTTCTTTTTTTTTGCACAAAAAATTTTCTTTTGTAATTGAAATTTAGTTCACAGAATATCAAACGTTGTAGCATTTGTCAAATCCACCCAGTTGTATAACCATTCTACAAGTGTTTAAGTAAAAAAAAGCCCTTATGGTATGAAAAGCACGATGTTGTCATTGACTGTAAACTTGGTAGAGTCATATGAAGTGTGGTGTCGCCATGTCATGTTGTAAACATTCATGAAAGTTGATAGGAAAAAACACAAATTTACGAATGGTAACCGGGCATTTCTTTTGAAAAACAAGACCTAGGCAACCAAAACTCTCACAGTAGATTCAAGCAAGTTGCCTCCATCTACAACAGTATTACCCACTTCATCTACACATACAGCATCAATTTCATCTGCACAGGTATTACCCAATCCATCTTTAAATCGTGTGGTTGCCCACAGTAAATGACAGGCAAAGTTGTACGGAAAGGAGTTAAGGAGGAAAATAGTATATGACCTTAATTCATTATTATACAAATACTGAGAAACTTCTTAGAAGAATTAAACAAAACGACGACTTTGAAAAAGTCTACGGTGTGAGGTACCAAAATTTGGTCTTTCAAAGGAAAATTGGTAGGGTTTAGGTGGACTTGTATTTCAACATGCAATAATTGTACTTTTATTTCATTATCATATAATTGACAATTGCACCCGGGTCGCAAGGCAGATTTGCTCAACTATGGCTTCCATACTCATGGTTTTTCGAGACACAAATATTGGTAATGATTGCGCACGACTAATATTGACCAGTACTAGTATATCACCTATCGTCAAAGATTCCAAATAAAATTACTGATAAAATCGTTGATCTTTATGAACAAGAGACAAATAAAAAATAAAAAAAAACAAGCTGTCAAACTGCAATTTTTTGATGGCATTAAGTGTTACAATAAATAGTAGGCATGCAATGAGAGATTATCCTTTGCAAACGATAGGTGTTGCGAAACCGATGATGACGTTTCATACCATGTCCTAAATAAATTATCTTGGACCGGCACTAGGTTCTGTAGGAAGAGGTATGATGTTAAATGCCCTAACATAGGCACTTTACCTAAAATACAAAACTGAATGGAAGTATCAGTGAAGAAAAAGTAGGTTACAATACAGGATTTACATTGCTAAGCAGGACCTATAACACTACTGTACCATCGATAATGACTCGACATGAAAACCAGGTTTACAAGAAGCATTAACTGAAATATTGGGCTATTAGTTTAATGGTTAGCTGATACTATACACAGAAGGTAAAGTTTGTTTCGAAAAGGTTTGAAATTAAAAAGTAAAAAAAAACATTGGCAAATAACCAGAAGATAAGGTAACAAAATAACAAAATACCGAAGTAACTGTCCTATAGTATGATTAAGTGTCTCTTTTCCAAAGTGGCTCCCATACCCCCGTCTTTGTTAATTTTTTTTGAAATCTTAAAGTGAAGGAATACATATTGCTGATTTACAATATGCAATAAAAATCCTGCCTTGGTTTCATTGAACCCTTATGACTGGTCGAGAAGAGTAGCGGATACCAGCCTTTGTGTACAGAAAGACGGATTTAAAGACATCATGAACACTTTACCTATTCCGCAAAACGATGAAAAACAATGGGAACAAAAACGTCTACTCAATATGAACCGTTTTAAAGTTGTTTAATACAACTATCCTTTCCGTTATGAAAAGCATATCGGAAATATTGGTGTGTTTACCATGTGTTGTAAAGTATTGTCTCCAATACATACTTGAGTAATCGAAGTCCAGTGTTGTAGATACGATTATTTAAGCAATATTTACAATTTAAAAATGTAATGGGCAAAAGACCACCAGGGCAACGAGTTGAAAATGGATAAATTGGTATGGGCAGAAGAATAACATTTAGGTTGATGAATTTTTAAAAAAATACTATTTGAAGCATAATTCAGAAATAAAGGTGTAAGACAGATGAGACAGCCAGGTCAGCAATTTCAAAATGGAAATGGGTAGGGGCAGGATATTTACATAGGAATGATGAACTTAAGCTCTCGTTTGGGATCATCTGAGATATATATATCGTCTCCTGCACTTACTGGAGAAATCAAAGTCCGGTGCTATAGATATTTAAACAGTATTCACAAATTAAAAATCTAACGGGGAAGGGACCCTTAGGACAACGATGAAAATGGATAAATGGGTAAGGGAGGGATATTTACATTGATGAATTTGAAAAAATACTATCTGAAGTATAATCGAGAAATAAAGGTACAAGATTTCCTTTGTTTGGGTTCTAGTGCTGCTGATGAGGAATTAATTTCCGAAATGGCCATACAGCTCATTAAAATTATTGCAGTTTGAGTTAACATATGTGTTATGGTCTCATGTTCATTTACTCCATATCCTTTCGTGAAATATAAGGTAGATGAGACAGCCGGGGCACTTATTTAAAAATGGAGAAATGGGTATAAACTTTAAAGCTCTCCTGTGGATGATCTGAAACATATATTGTCTCCGTCTCTTACTGGAGTAATCCAAGTCCAGTGTTATAGATATTTAAATAGATGTTTATACATTAAGAAACTTATAGAGAATATACCCCTGGGGCAATGATGAAAATGGATAAATGGGTAAGGGCAGGATATTTACATTTGGAAGGACGAACTTAAGATCTCTAGAGGATTTAATTCTTGAAACATATATATTTCCACCACTCGCTGGGTTAATCAAGGGTACGCGTCCAGTTTTGATGCATACTACAATTTAAACAGTATCTACTAAATCAGAATTTATAAATTAAATTGATATTAAAATATAATCTAAGATTGTCAAAAATTGTGTATGCCTTAACATGGAATCACCGTCCTCAAATTTTATTATTAGATAATTATATCTTTACTGTGTGGTCTACTGTGTTTTAACCCTGCATCTGTTAAATAAGCAAGATATTTTACTAGGATACGAGAATGTCCGTGCAAAATATTGCTTTGGAAGTCATTGAAAGGAAATATGGTCATCACTGTCCCCGAAATGTAAAACCCGTGCCACGATATCACCGTTCCCAAGTAAACTTTTTTATTGAAAGGTATTCTTGCTGAAATTGAAATGTCATTTGGATTCACAGTAATTTTTTGTGGAAAATATTGTTTGGAAGTACAATGTGCAATGAATGAGTGAAGAACTCGTCAATGGCTGGAAACACGTCAACAATAATCGCACGTGGTTTTCATATATTGGTTTCATGAACTCTTGACACGCAAGTACTGTTTCCGCAAATGTCGAGCCTACAATTGATGCAAATATTTTTACGTCAGAACAGAAAAATGAGTCTGACGTTCCGGACCCGGAACGAAATATTTAAAAAAAAATATCATAATTTTCGAAGCAATAAGATTTTGTCAGTCGGGACAATTTTTGAAAGTCGGTCGGGGAACAGCAAACAAACAATATTTTAATTTAGGCCTAAGAGCCACAAAATTATAACCCCAAAGGAAACCTTTTCGGGGGGGGGGGGGGGGGGGTGTACGCTTCTCAGTGCCCCAAGCTAAAAATTTACAATTCCCATTTCCAGTCACTTGAGTACATGTATATCTGGACAGGATATTTGGACATTTGTCTAAAAGAAACAAAAAATAGATAAATAAACATGATAATAATAACAGTTAACACTATTCTAAGACGCCATTTTTTGTTGTTTTGACTATTAAAAAATAATGATAATAGCATTCTAGACGTCTTTTCTTTTTTGCTATTTTAACTTATCATATCTAAGATTTCTCACTGGGCTAACTTGCAACAACTGACGATAACGTCCTTGCACATGGTCAATTGACTGACAGGTCATGCCAACTTCAGAACTATTCAAATTGTGCACAGAGTTCCAATTAATTTTCCAAAGACTCGTATAGTAACATTTTGAGTTATTTCATTCATTCCTATAATTCTTTGGAACATGTCACACCGCACTAAACAAGCGAAATAGTTTTGCTGTTTGTTTTTTTTGTTGGGGTAGCACAACAAATTTTCCGATATTTAGCCAAATCCAAATAAATAAAATAATCCACAGCTCGCCAAAATATACCTGAATGTGCATTTTCCACTATAGTTTTAAAATTTTCATACACATCATGATTTCATTAGGTTGGATATCTACATGAGTTTTTTTAGTTGAAGTACTACTTTCATTTTTTTAAAGTACATATTAAAAGAGTACTTGAATCCTAATATTTTGGGATATTGGATAGTGATACTGACCTTATATTTACCAAGTAATGCTCACTTTGTCGACTTATTTGCGCCATTTTGCTCTTTGTCTTTTCGGGGCCAAGAGACACAAACTAGCCGGGCGAAAAAAGATGATAAAGTTGCGAAACGGAAAGACCATTAAACGTAAACAGAACAGGCCGAAAAAAACGAACCTTTGGTGAATAACATTATAATTCTTTTGCTTCCTATCAATAAAATGAACGTTTTACCTAATTAATTCATTAATTAATATTTTTATTAATTACTAAAAAGAATAATGTGTCAAAAGTAACTCGAGTGATATAGAGTGTATAGAATCAACATCTAATCAAGATTTTACAGATACGAACTTCATCTTTTCATTCCGACGTTTGAAATTGTATGCATTCCCAATATTGTACTTCAGGGAGTGGCTTCTAGTTGTGATCAAAATACCGAAGTTACTTGAAATCTAGTCAATATCCGGATGACGGCTCTACAGCGCCGAAACATGTAGATCATAATAAATATGACCGCATTCCCGAAATGTAGTTATTACTCGGTACTCATTAATAATGAATGTGCAAAAACGAATTGGATATATAGAATGACTTGATCTCTCAAGGCCACCGTGATAGAACTTTGGAACAATAGAACAGAATATTAAGTTATGCTGATTCGGTTTGGTTACACTGACCATGTTTAAAAAAAACATGTTTGGGTCGATTCTTGGCACTCAACGGTAGAGATGAAGTAAAATCAAGGCGCTCAATGGGTTAATTATTTGTGGTTTCAAACGACAAATAAGGTATGTTTAAACAAAGATGTGACACACAAGTTGTGTCGAAATGATATTATTGACAAAAATTCAAGTCTGCTTAAAATAAAAATTTTCTAAGTTTACCTTCAAAATGTGCAAGAATTATGTTTCATATCTTTATCAGTTTAACCATACCAAATACGACAGGTCTTAGTTTTGCCAAGTTCGGACGATTTAAATATAAATCCGTCAGCAGTAAAAGGTTAATCATATACAGAGGATATATTAATGTAATACAAATGGCAAATCATTGTGAAAATTAAAATAAAAACCAAACGATAAAAGATACATAGTTAACAGTACCGATAATTTATTGCAGAAAGATACTAAATCTCATTGCTTACGTTCACCTCTAAATTGTGATCGATCCCTATCTGGACCAAATATAAATTTTTATAAAAGGTCATTCCATGATTCTGCAGTAGAAATTTTGATTAGGGACCGACCATTTAATCTGAAAAGGGGGGGGGGGGTTATGGTTTTTTTTCTGTATCAAAAAAATATTTGTTTCCAAAATTAACATTATTTTTGGGGCAGAAAACCCAATTCAGAAAATTTATTTTCATCTTTTCACAGCCAAAATATTTTTTTCACAAAAAATCCGGTCCAAAATATTTTTTTTGAAAAAAAAACCATAGCCGCCCCCCTCCCTTTTCAAGTTAAATGGTCGGTCCCTTAGATTACCAACTTTTATCAACTGTTCAAATTCTTTAGAGATATTCAAATAACATTTTTTTGATTACTTTTTAGCAAATGCTTAACATAATGTTTTTTTTTGTTTTTGTTTTCTTTTGTATGTTGATTTTAGAGGGTAGGCAGTGTTGGCGGTAGGAAAAATTTTGCATTAGCCACTGTGGCTAATACCCCAAGATTTTCATTAGCCACATTCAAAAATCTTTAGCCACTAAAAATAATTACATAAAATATTTCCTTTCAATATGTTTTTCCTTTTAATTCATTTATCTTCTCATAGTATTCTTAGCAATGAAGATTGTTTTTTTCTTCTATATCTTCATACCCTTTCTCTACGGTAGCTTAAGTCAGTAATGGTTACGTTAGGTCAATCTGCTTTGAATGCTGGAATTTTGTTACACATGATTCTATTTTATTTGACATGGTATGGCATGTATGGTTTCAATTATTCATTTTGTTTTTGAATGTCTTTATAAAACATCTTGCTGTATACAAAAATAATTTCCAAATCTTTCAATGGCTATAGAAAAAAGTTCCACAGTAATTTTAATCAGATGTCACCTGTGCATTTTTGTGTAATAATCAACTTGAACTCATTGGAAAACAATTTGTTTTCATTGACAATTATAAACCTTGTTTTCAGTAATGACAGTGATACTTTAAGTGTTCTATCTAGTCTATACAAAAGGCAACTTTGTTTTCAGTATTTGGACATTCTACATGTTCTTCTTTTTGGTATTTGGTATTTTAGGTACTTTGCGGTATTTGGACATATTGGTAATTTTGCGGTATTTGGACAAACCGGAAGTGAGAAAGTTTGTTTTCTTTTTCACCAAACGGAGGTGTTTGCATGGATTTCTAAAGTTTCTCTTTAATATTTTGATGAATAAAGCTAGCGGTTATTGAAATCAAACCATCTATGCACTAACCAAATAAGGTTTTAACTTTATGCTTTGAAAACACCTATTTTTTTTTCAATTCGCCAATGTGGCGAATGAAGATGAAACTTTCTTCGCCACTCAAGATTTCAATTCGCATCTGGCGACGTGGCGACCTTCTAGCGCCAACACTGGTAGGTAATTAGAATAAGACTTGTTATAATTAGGTTACCTTATCAAGAAATTGTAAGAGTTGGTGTAACAGGCGACAATGTGCAGGTTGCTCATATATAGATAAGGGTATGATATGAAGCAAATGTACACGAGACAAAGTTTTACAAAAACAAGGTAAAACCAAGCAATGGAACAACTCGTTTATTTTTGTTCTGTTGTTTGTTCACGCTAACATGATTGTAAAACTTCATATAAATTATGGAACTAAATAGTATTTTTTCCATATTAAATTGTATTTAAAATTTTACTGATACTTCCAGTGTCGTGAATGGATTTCACCTTCGTGCTTTTCCCGGATGGTGTCGCTGCTGCACTATCAGGTTAATCGCGGGAAAACTTGTATTTCACGCATGCTCAAAAATTGTTCCTTGTGCGTGAATTTTCCCGGAATCACGACGTCATAGAACAAAACCTGATAGAGCAGTGGTGACACCAGACGGGAGAAATTATGGAAGGTGCATTCCAACAATAAAAAAATTTGGGATATTTTGTTTTTGATATGGACTTTATATCAAGCTCGCCTGACCTGCTTGAAACTGGCCGTGGTACAATCTGGATCAAAAACAAAGTGTCCTATATTCAACACATCTCCAAACTTTAGAATGCATCATTCACTTTTCTAACGACACTAAATAACAAATAAAAATCACGATAAATAAAACGTTTCAACTATTGTTTGAATAATACGAGTTCAATAACTCAGCCGTCTTTCGCGGATCGAAAACGAAGATGTCATAGATACAGCGTAAACGAAATTACGTCATAGTTGACTTTAATCCTCATCTTTATAATTAGTTTAATTGATTTCAAAAGAGAAACGACGTTGATTTCACATAAGGCATATTTTTAAGGTGGGACGTTACCAAATGACGTCCCGTCAAGAGTTATCGGTCCTTCATATATACGTATTCTCTAGACGTCCAGAACTTCCCCTTAAATTATTCCTTTACAAGGTAATGTAAATATGCAGATTCAAAGTGAGAACCTCGGAACTAATGACAAAATAGAATGTACATTTTATCAATACACCGATTGCGGATTTGCGGGATCGCTCATTATTTTAGCCAAACAAGGAGTAATCTGGTACAAAACTGGTTCCAAGACGCTGATAGACGAAGATAGTAATTTCTTCATTTCCATTCAAGTTTCGTTTTTTGTGGGTTGGAAATGTTCCTCGTGGATTTCTTTGTTAGTTGAAAACGACTTTTTACCCGTATGTTGAATAACAACGTAAGATTCGTTAGTAGAAAATATCTGTCCTTTGCTCCAACGTTGGATGATGTCATTTTTCCTCCGGTTGACCCCAGATGACCTCGTCTGAATGACGAGTCAAATCCGGATTGGAAACGATGCGCAACCCATGTATATATAATTGATGTTTAGAAAATAACATTCGGGTCTAAAATAATTAGAATTTGCGATCAACGGAGAATGCGTCTTTTGAAAAAAAAAAAAAAAAACAGGTAAAAAACATATTTCCCGCAGGAAGATTTGCATGGTCAACATCAAAGATACTTCGAGACGGAACAGTCATTTCAAAAATGAGCAAGGAGTTGGCCCGAAAAAAAGAGCGGCAGATTTTTCTACCGCAAAAACGCAGGTCTGTCCGTATTATTATTCTTCAAAAAGGTACAAAGCGGTTTTAAGAGGCATATTTTCGGAGTTAATTGCAAAATAAAAAACGTGAAAGGTGGTCAATGATATTCATTCGTTACATTTGAACTGTGTAATAATGGTTAAAAAAACAAAATGTATTTTTTCAAAAAGAAATAGTATAAGACCGTACTCACAACAAACACGGTGTACTGTAAACTTGTATACATTCAGTTTTGTGTATTCGACACTGGTTTGACATGTAAATTGCTTTCACTTTAAATCAAGTTAAATCGCCTACACCATCTGTAAACTAAATGTTATGTCTTTTTGTAAAACTTAACATAAATACGATTTTGATTTTTAATTTCTGTCCATGATTTAAGTGAAAGTTGAGGTATTTCGGCAAAATTGATCTCAGATTTTAATTTGCCGGGCTTTAGATTGTTTTTCCTTTGATAACAAATTGTTATGCTCCTATCGGCCCGCTTCTATGATTAACAATGAAGGGATATTGAGTAAATGCAAATGAGATAAAGTCTCTATAAATACATGGCAATAATAAGCAATGGAACAACGCCTGTATTCTTGAAGTCACCATGAGGCCTTCAACAATGATCTTTTCATAGATAGGAAAACGATCAAAATAGTCAGCAAACTATACATGAAATCATATCATTTTTACATGTACATCCCTCTACACTTTACATCCTTTACTACTGAATACACATAATAAAAGGTGTGAGGACGGGTGCAAAAGGGGTTGTAGCATAACGTAATTGAAAGACACTTACATTTGCATTATAAAAAAAATTATGTGTTTTCATACAATACGTATATACCATGAAATACGCTCGAAACTAGAAGGTTTGATAATATGTTTTGATAGGAAACAAACAATTCCAAGTAACCCAGATGGAAAATGCTTAACGAAAGTGAATTTATTCCTACCGGGGAATCCAATGCTCTGGGATGGCTGTGCTCGACCAAATGTCCTGCTCCTTGATTTTAGTCCATTTGAAGGAAGGAGACGAGTAACCTGTGACATTCATTATATTTTGAAACGCCAGGATCTGCTGCATGTAACTACGAGAAAGCGGGTTGCAAAAGAACGGTTTACTCAACCTCACAGTAAATTTTACCGCTTTGACTTTTATTTCATTTATTTACTCATTATTATTTTCAATAGAACAAATAAAATTTTCATTGTACTTGATAATACCTAAATCTTAATGGGGAAAAGATCATTTACATGTCAAGTAATTATCAGCTATACTTACAATGAGAGATAACAAAGATTATGTCGCTATTGTTTATCAAATTCTTTTAATGAAGTTGAAGATGAAAAGCATTCTATTGTTAGCTGTCCATTGTATAACAAACAGCGAATTTTACTACCATTATTTCATATGTAGTTTTTTTTTGCACAAATTTTCAAAATCTTACAAGGGTATCAATTTTTTTTGCTCTTCACAAATACACATTTACCAACTCTGATTCTTTGGTAAATTTATGACAAAATGTGTTTTGAAATAAGAAACAAATGGAGACCAAATGAATGATTTTCTTTGTAATATTTTGCTTATTGTTATATATGTCATCTTTGAAGAATAGATTATTGATATGACTCAAGCATAATGTGTCAGGCTCTGGTCCTTCCCTTCATTGACATAGCTGACCAGTAGTGGTCTATTTTTGTTTGTTGCATTGTATGTCTTATCAATCATACTGTATTTTGTTGTATTATGATGCCCTTTATGGGTTCTTGATTAGTATAATAAAAATTCTTATTCTTATTCTTATACTTTATCTAAAGGGATTTTCTTTCAACAATTCTGTTTGTGGGACTAAAAGAAAAAATACATGCTGTTTGTGAGAAAAATCACTTTTTTAAAGTCGTAAGAAAAAGAGTTTTGGAGACTGTCAAAGTTCTAGTTTTCACTCTAGGTGAAAAATCTGCTCAAAATTCAACGCCAAAAATCTACACCCCTCCCCCGAAAGTTAAATAGTTGTACTTGTCGTCATTTTACGAAATATTTTTATTTGAATAAAAAAATATATGCATTTTGGAAGGTTTCCAAAACGAAAAAGAGTATATAATAAAATTATAAGTAAAAGATTGGTATACCTTCAAATGATACATATATTTTCTACTATTTCATTGAAAATTTGCGGCTTAACGGTGTTTATTTTACATCGAAATTATCAGCAATATATTGTTTGAAAACTAAAATGATTGTAAAAACGACGAAAGCAGTTTTAAGTAACATACGCTGAACTCACACATATCCTACATTAAATATCGCTTCAATGTTATGAAAACTTGTTTGACACAACGTTTTGTTGATGTGAACAAATGAATGGTTTGTTAAAGTGTCGAGTTCACCTTAGAAGGCCTAAGTATTTATTATGCGAGTTACAGTGTCAAGCATAATACAAAAACACACTTTTTAAGCTAGTGTTAATAGCACTACTATGCAAGATTATTTGATCGAGATTCAAGAAAAACGTTATAAACAGTGACCGTCCCTAAATCTTGACGCGACGTCAACATGAAAACGGCACTTTTTACTGTCTTGCTTGTGTTCGAGCTTTTATATTTCTCTTAAGTGAACGGTACCCCCTGTAAAGCTGCGTATCAAAAGATTGCGCTTTTGCTCAAGAATATTATGTTAATTTTTGGTCACGGAAAAATAGTTTTTGTTTATTGAATTTTAGATTCCAACAAAAATTTGACACCAAATTTTGTGCATTTTTCTATATGTCTTTGTTATTTTCCTTCCATTTTCCGCACCTTTGAGGCTAGAAAATCGGGAAAAAATGCACGGTACCCCCA
>MJUU01052704.1:0-11749 GCA_002080025.1 Modiolus philippinarum | reverse complement strand
GCAGATAAAACCAAAACATTTGGAAGTCCATTAACCGAAAAATGTGTAACAACCTGATAGAGAACAAATAACCAAAAGGATCTAACTAGAAAAGCCAAAATTCAGCTAAGGACAGAGCTATGCAAGAGGGAGATACTCCTTATTTTTTAAACAAAATTTGGTAAAATTTAGATATTGCATATTTCAGTGGAATCGGTTTTCGAGTCAGCACCGAAGTACTGACTACTGGGTTGGTGAATACGTTCGGGGACTAACAGTCCACCAGCAGATGCATCGGCCCAGTGGTAATAAATAACACAATACCGAAGTAACTGTTGATTTATCTTCTGCATATGCTCATTTGGACAACTTATGTCTCATCAGTGCAGATAAAACCAAAACATTTGGAAGTCCATTAACCGAAAAATGTAGACTGTTGGTTAAAACTTAATACGTTTGTAACGGAAATGAAAAATCATTATCCTTAACTTTTTGGTTGAGTATCATTCACAGTAACCAAACTTTTTCGTTTGGCTTATGTGAAGTTATTCATATTAAATCTAAACAGATTCTTAAACCATCTCTTAATTTACAATTGATCCTTCAAAAGCTAATATTTTCCCTTAGATTTTACCAAACACCAACACTTTGTTTGAAAAACAAAAAAGATTTTAGTTTGCCTGGTAACCATAGTTTTGAATTAATCTCTGGTAATTTAAACATTCTTGTAACAGCATGATTGGGTTTTTAGAATTTTTCTTTCGTGAGTTTCTATAAATTTTCAAGGAAGGTTATTTCTTCTATAAATTCTACATAGCACTGCTGTTTTTGTAATGCTTCAGTTGAAACAATTATTTTACAATTGGATTGCAAAATTTATTCCACTTTTGGTAAATTTTCAAAACTAACCACGACCAGTATTTTGAATTTGATATCGCGTCGCACTATCGGTCCTTTAGTTGGAAGTAATACGAAACCTAGGACCAACACTTTTCCATTAACCCATCATTCCTGAAGCATGACATCGCGATTGGTTAAATATTCCATAAAGATAAAAAGAAAATTAAAATAAACAAAATAAACAAAATAAAACAAAATATTTAAACAAGCAAAACAAATAAATAAGTAAACAAACAAACAAAACAAAAACTAGAGCAATAAAAGCCAAAAAATTCAAAGGTACAAACAACCATTCACTGTTCATATTTTATTTCCCATTTAATGTACATTGTATACATGCTGTTCATTATGTCCAACTTTTTAATTAAACATTGATGTTGAAAAGAATTTATCATCTTGGTGTAAAGCTCATAAAACCTTCAAACACCAGTAGATGTGAAACGTGGTCATTTTATACAGCATTTTTCTCTCTCAAACTAGATCTGCTGTCCATGATATTCCCGTTTGGCAAAGAATACTTGTTAATATCAACACTTTAAAGACTTATGTGTAATTACACGCTAACACCTCTACTGTACTGAGAAAAGCACAGAAATATTAAGAAAGGCAAATAAGCAGAAATATTTCTTTTGCCGACACCATGACCGTCTGTAGGTGAGAAGCTTTCATGTATGTAATCAATATTTCATTAACGAATAAAATGAGACGTGTCATTAACGGTTTTAATAACAATTTCATTCTCAGAGGAGCTAACTGTCGGGTAATTCGTGGTAAAAAACATCTTTGTATTTATTTTATTATTTCCTCCAGTACAGTAACAGCTTTTTTAGTTTGTCTGTGTATGTGGAAAAGTTTTGAATTGATTACCAAAAGATGAAGGCATTGTTTCTTAATTAATTCTCTATGGGCACAGAACACTTTCTCGGTAATGGAAAACTATCAATTGGATACGAAACTATACCCGTGGGATATCACATTATACCAAACTATGCTCATGGGGTATTACGTTATACGAAACTTTCCTCACATCATACCATCAACTTAAACAACATTATGGATTAAATTGTAGGGCTATGGAATGTTGATTTAATGGTATAATCACATTGCCCCTATCTTTATAATATTTCAATTATTGCTTAAAATCACGTCCTCAATCCATCATCATCAGCATGTTATGTTCTCCAAGCGTATTATTGAGTATGATATTTCTAGAAATCGGGATAATGTCAGCGTTTTGTTGTAAGTTACAACGATCATTGAGATAAAATCAATACTAAGATGTCTATTAGAATGTGGGGTAATTCAAAAATATTTGATTACGCAATATACATTTCAGTGGAATATTTTTTACTTCTACATCTTCCGTTAAAGGCATTTTTCTGTATATTCTTGTAGTTAACCGTTAATTTATGTATTGAATGTTGCAATAAAATCTATTGGTTTAAGATGAGCATCAGATGACAATAGTTTTTGCCATTCCATGTAATTCTTTATTTAGTAACATATTAAATATATCTTAAAACAACATCCGTATTTCGACAAAAACCAAAAACACTGTAGTCAAGTCAAATTTATTTAAAGTAAGGTAAAAATATAACATATAACATAAGCTCAAAGGGGCTTTTAAAACCGACATAGATTTGTATTCAAAATACTCGTGTATAATTGAATGATAATCCTTCAATAGGGGGTTTATCAAGGACATGTATGTCCAGGAATCTGGCAGTAAATATTTGTTATCTGACTTGCCAAAATGACCGGTGAAATTAATTTACATATAAAGTACTGTCTAACCTTAAGAGAGGATTGGTGAAACTAAAAATGTCAGCGTGTGATTGCAATGTTTAGATAATAGGAAATAGCGGTTATATTTCGCAGCTGAGAACAAATGGTGTCAAATTCTAGTCCTGAAGAGACTTTATGCGATGACTTCCTCATATTTCGAGCTTTTGTAAACCGAAAACCGTTTTTTTTTTGTTGTTGTTGAAAACTTGCAATATCCAAATTTAAGAAAATTTTGTTAAACTCCCTCTTCCATAGTTCTCTCCTTAGTTGATGGTAATTTGTTCTCTATCAGCTTTAACGCATATGACGTTACGCGCGGTGTTAGTAATAGTTGACGATACTCTCAAAAATAAAAGTAAAAAATGACGTTACTCTTTTCTTTCACTGTCTTACTTTTTAATTTGAGGTAAACTTTTGTTTGGTTCGTCGGATATTATTATCAGTTCACAAATTGCCAAATGTTTTGATTTGATCTGCACTGAAGAGACATCAGTTGTCGAAATGTGCATATGCAGATATTAAAATCAAACTAAGTTCGGTATTTTGTTATTTGTCAGATTTTTAGCAAGATTTAAGGATACAATTACAATAAACGAGTAAAAAACAAATAACAAACCAGTTTCATCATAATGCAAAGCGCAAAATGATTTTGTCCCAAAAATGCATAAATGAAAAAAACAATATGATGTTTGCCCAGCTATGTATCGACATATAGCGCGAAATCTTGACATATTGGCAAACGAATATAGCTGTGAAGGGGTAAAGGGAAGTTCTACATATCCAGTGACATATCCAACCGGTGAACCAACTTTAATGTCGAATCAACTAATTGCAACTGGGGTATGATCAATTCTAATTGTTATTTGGCATACAAGTGTGATAGAATGTAAGTTCCATCATTAGGCGTGTTCCAAAGGGAAAAATATTTATATTCCGTATGATTTTTCTAAAGGATTGGATATTATAGGGGGTAATGTAAAATTACAAAACACAAGAGCCAAATAGATAAGGCAGGTTCAAAATCACCGGAGAAGATTGGTCCTGACATGGTACAGGCATTTCAAAAGAAAGTTTATGTTAAACCTGTTTCGATAATGTCCGGAGACAACTCAACAGTAAAAACAAATGTTCATCCTTGTATTTAGTATTTGTTCATAACAAAATAAATAGCATTTACTATTTGTTCCAAAAGGAAAGAAATAATATGCCAATGTTTATATTTTTTAAAAGGAACTTTTTGTCAGATGGAAGATATATTTATTTACAATAAATAATTATTGATGAAGCTTTACAAAAGAATCAAACTGAAGTTCAATGCATTCTTATTAAGGACTTGCCTTTATAAGTAGTTTTAAGTCTTACACCGCTTATTTAAAATGTCTGGTGGCAAAGAGTTTTCAGCTCTTTGAAAAATTAAGGACCCTAATAATGGTTCAATTTTTAAAAAGGCTTTAACGTCTGTTTCAGATATTTAACGAAAGGATATGGAGTAAATGAACATGAGACAATAACACATATGTTAACTCCAACTGAAATAATTTTAATGAGCTGTATGGCCATTTCGGAAATTAATTCCTCATCAGCAGCACTAGAACCCAAACATAGGAAACCCATATTCCAAAAAAAATGTTTATAAATGCATAAAACCAAACGAAATTCGAATAAGAGAAGACAGGTGAAACTAAAAATGTCAGCGTGTGATTGCAATATTTAGATAATAGGAAATAGCGGGTATATTTCGCAGCAGAGAACAAATGGTGTCAAATTCTAGTCCTGAAGAGACTTTATGCGATAACTTCCTCATATTTCGAGCTTTTGTAAACCGAAAACCGATTTTTTTTTGGTTGTTGAAAACTTGCAATATCTAAATTTAAGAAAATTTTGTTAAACTCCCTTTTCATAGTTCTCTCCTTAGCTGATTTTTGGCTTTCATATTTGGATCGTATTGGTAATTTGTTCTCTATCAGCTTTAACGCATATGACGTTACGCGCGGTGTTAGTGATAGTTGACGTTACTCTCAAAAATAAAAGTAAAAAATGACGTTACTCTTTTCTGTCACTGTCTTTCTTTTTAATTTGAGGTAAACTTTTGTTTGGTTCGTTGTTTTAAAAAAAATCGGATATTATTATCAGTTCACAAATTGCCAAATGTTTTGATTAGATCTGCACTGAAGAGACATCAGTTGTCGAAATGTGCATATGCAGATATTAAAATTACACTACGTTCGGTATTTTGTTATTTGTCAGATTTTTAGCAAGATTTAAGGATACAATTACAATAAAACGAGTAAAAAACAAATAACAAACCAGTTTCATCATAATGCAAAGCGCAAAATGATTTTGTCCCAAAAATGCATAAATGAAAAAACAATATGATATTTGCCCAGCTATGTATCGACATATAGCGCGAAATCTTGACATATTGGCAAACGAATATAACTGTGGAGGGGTAAAGGGAAGTTCTACGTATCCAGTGACATATCCAACCGGTGAACCAGCTTTAATGTCAAATAATTAACTTCTATCAACTAATTGCAACTGGGGTATGATCAATTCTAATTGTTATTTGGCATATAAGTGTGATAGAATGTAAGTTCCATCATTAGGCATGTTCCAAAGGGAAAAATATTTGTATTCCGTATGATTTTTCTATAGGATTAAATATTATAGGGGGTAATATAAATAACTAAATACCGAAGTTACTGTGAATTTACTTTCTGCATATGCGCATTTCGACAAATTATGTCTCATCAGTGCAGATAAAATCTTAACGTTTGGAAGACAATCAACTCAAAAATGTTTAAAAACTGATAGAGAACAAATAACCAAAGTGATCTAAATGTAAAGCCAAAATCTGCTAAGGACAGAGCTTTGCACGAGGGAGATACTCCATAAAATTACGAAAACAAGAGCCAAATAGACAAGGCAGGTTCAAAATCACCGGAGAATATTGGTCCTGACATGGTACAGGCATTTTAAAAGAAAGTTTATGTTAAACCTGTTTCGATAATTTCCGGAGACAACTCAACAGTAAAAACAAATGTTCATCCTTGTATTTAGTATTTGTTCATAACAAAATAAATAGCATTTACTATTTGTTCCAAAAGGAAAGAAATAACATGCCAATTTTCATATTTTTATAAATAACTTTTTTGTCAGATGGAAGATATATTTATTTACAATAAATAATTATTGATGAAGCTTTACAAAAGAATCAAACTGAAGTTCAATGCATTCTTATTAAGGGCTTGCCTTTATAAGTAGTTTTAAGTCTTACACCGCTTATTTAAAATGTCTGGTGGCAAAGAGTTTTCAGCTCTTTGAAAAATTAAAGTCCCTGATAATGGTTCAGTTTAAAAAAAAAGGCTGAACGTCTGTTTCAGATATTTAACGAAAGGATATGGAGTAAATGAACAAGAGACCATAACACATATGTTAACTCCAACTGAAATGATTTTAATCAGCTGTATGGCCATTTCGGAAATTAATTCCTCATCAGCAGCACCAGAACCCAAACATAGGAAACCCATATTCAAAAAAATGTTAATAAATGCATAAAACCAAACGAAATTCCAATAATACGACTGACTATCTAATAATAACTAAATACCGAACTTACTGTAAATTAACGTCTGCATATACGCATTTCGACAACTTATGTCTCTTCAGTGCAGATAAAATTTAAACGTTTGGAAGACCATTAACTCAAAGATGTTTCAAAACTAATACAGGACAAATCTAAATGATAGGTATTAGAAGAATGGTGCCATATAATACAAAGACAACAGCCATAAAAATGATAAAATCTGATGTTATCTAGCCCCCACCCCTTATTTGGAGCATGTGATTCTGTATAGCCAGCCCCTGTCCATAGAAAAAAAAATATAAATAAATAGTACACTAAGTTCATTAAGTGAAAAATGTCGTTAAAACATTTAATACGGTGATTTTTTAGAATTTTTTATCCCTTAAAATACAATTCAGTGTACAATTGGTACAATTCATACATTATTCATGTTGACAGTATAAAAGTGCATCCACCTGCCTTATATTTCTAGTCTAATTTGTTTGGCATGATTGTTGTGGCAAGCTTGAAGGGACTCTATAAAAAAATTCAATTAATTGTAAAAATAGGATCTGCAATCATATCAAATTCTCAAGTTATTACATGCTTCACTATGAAGCGTCAGTAAAATAAGCTTTGGAGCTTAATGTATTCTGCAAATATAAAATTATTCAAGTACAAATATATTATGAAGTTGGAAAAAAAATATTGGGCTTTTATTTGAGGCAGTATCAGTAAAATTCACGCTTCATGTCGGAACATAAGGAAACATTAATTTTGATATTTCTAAACATATTTATTGATAGGGTAATAATAAAATTACCGAAAAGAGTTGTCAAGAGCCGAAGTTCATGAGACAAAAATACAAATTCGGTGGAAAGAACTGGAAAATGTCGACCGCAATTATCCTGACTTAGTACAGGCATTTCAAAAGAAATGGTAGATTAAACCGGTTTATGTCATTCCAAACCTCCCCTTCCATTGCAGTAGTGTCCCGTTAACACTAAACTGCAATTGCTTTTGAAAGGTCGTAGACAGTTGAAAGAAATGATCATTTCAGTACTTAGTAAAAAGTAATCTTGAATCAGAGTTCGGACCGAAACTTCACTTTTTTTCTACAAGGGGCTGATATCTATTAAATAACTTAATGATCGTATGAGACGTAATTTATTGAAGCCTTGCTTAATAAGGCGGTCATGAAGATAACCATGTCTAATGAGAAAGTATGTATAATTTGTGCTAGCTCAACTGTGAAACATACACTCCGTTAGCAGGAGAAACTGGACTATTACTGTCCATGTTAGTGAAATTGATAAAGTTGAAATTATAATCGTCCCTTCTGTCGTAAATTTTAGTACTGAGGTGCAAGTCCAAAAAAAGATGTAGATCTAGTGTTTTCTGTTGTTTCCTTGATCTCTAGATCTGGTAGTTATATTTTTGCAAAAGATGCGTTACTGATGGATAGAACATCATCAATATATCTATAAGTGAGAGTGAAGCATCTTTTATTTTATGGTCTTTTACGAGTCCTTTAAGAAATTCAGTCTAGTAGAAATATAAAAAAGTCTGCTAGTAGAGAAGCACAATTAGTGCAATTGGTATGCCAACTTGCTGTAGATAAAAAACACCTCCAAATGTGACAAATATAATTATCAATTAGAAAATCAGGCATACCGCACACCTGTTTTCCATCATAGTAAACATAAAGAACACTTTTGGGCTTAGTACTTTAAGTGAAATTCCAATCTGGGATATGCTTTTAAAAAATCACATATAGGGTCATTCATTCCAATTGACTATCAATCCTGAAATATTTTATAATCACATTTGCGTTTTAAATTTCATATATTATTAACATTTACAGCTACATCCATGACATTGATGACTTCAAGTCAACTTTAGACTTTACCAGCAGCTGATTGAATGCTTAGTAGCGGCAATCCTATAGTACACCGTTTTGCTAAAAAGGATTCTTTAGATAGCCGGGTGTATGAAGAACAGCCATTCAAGTTCTTCCACATAATTATAAGTGATTTATTACTATCAAAGCGCCGAAACACTCAAGCATTTGAAATGAGGGATATAGTATCAAAACAAAAAAGGAGCAAAAAATTTTATTTTAAGTTATAAACTTGATAAAGCTGCGAAAATTCTACCACATTCCCCTATTTGGTAATGCAAATTATCAGCTTTAACTGTTAGATCCTTAGGGATATATAGCTTCAGAATATATGAAATTGCTGGTCAGTCTAGAAACTGATCATGATTCATAAGCGTTTTTGATATTGTCAGCTATATGCAATCGACTGTGCCATAGTCGTATATTCAAACAGTTACCTTGTGTTATATATGCTATTAATTTGAATATTAAGAATGGTTATTTATCAATTGCATATTTCATTTCAACAAATTATTTTATCTTGAAATTTTTTATATTCTTACTTGTCATTAAAAATTATGACCATTTGAAGAGGCAAAATTAAGCCAAAAAATTAACGATTTCGTGTTACATTTATCCAAAACTTTATAAGCACCTAATGATATCTTCATTTTTTGTTTTTTTTTTGGTATCCGGTCAACTTCTAATAGGCTACGTTTCGGTAACCTTATTTATCGCCAGGTCATAGGAATTCCTATGGGTACCAATTGTGCACCACTTATAGCGGACCTCTTTTTGTACTGCTACGAATCTCAGTTTATGACCAACATCAGCAAAGACCCATCTAAACAGCATTTAATTGAAACGTTTGACAACACTTTCCGATATTTGGATGATATTTTAACTTTAAATAACGTATCATAAGGACATCTACCCTAAAGAACTTACTTTGAATAAAGCCAATTCTGATAATCATCATTGTCCGTTCACAGACATCAATTTTGATATAAGGAATGGCAAATTAAATACTAAAATTTATGATAAAAGGGACGATTTTTCTTTTCCCATAGTTAATTATCCATTTCTGGATGGCGATATTCCATTAGCGCCATCATATCGTGTTTACATATCTCAACTTGTTCGATTTGCTCGAGTATGTAATAACGTTTGCGATTTTAATGAACGGAATCTTTCCATAACTGAAAAACTATTACATCAGTGTTTTCGATATCACAAACTAGTTAAAACCTTTTCTAAATTTTATCATCGATATAAAGACTTAGTTCATAAATACAATGCAACCTGTAGCTGGTATTTCACATCCCTTATTTTACGGTAAAGTTTTACATAAGAGTAAAAAATACTTAAACTCGCCCAACAAACTTATAAAACCTTTAAATCGTCTAATTCATAAGGGTTATAATTACGGTATTGTCGTAAAGTCATTACGTATGGCCTTCTTTTGTATTAACATTGATTTTTTGATAGGGTCTTTGCATTTTAACTAAACACATTCTAAATTTCTAAAATCTGTATTGCATGGACACGGGTTATGTATTCCGGTATATGCTTGAAATCATTATCCTAAACTCCTCACAGGAAGGGATCTTGGTGGAAGCTGTATACTGGGGGTACATAACTTACTTTGTCATTTGGTAATGGGTCTGGAGCTGGCATGTCAGTTAAGTGCTAGTAGTCTCTTGTGATTTCATGTTTATGTCCGTATATTTAGTTCTTTCAGTTCCGTTTTTCACAATTGACTCAGTCCTGTTGCCAACTGAATTTTACTGTTGTTACGATTGTTTTTTTTTATATATATCACATTGGCTGTAGGGGGAAGGTTTGGGCCCAATAAAACTAGTTTAACCCCGCCGCAGCAGGTTTGCGCCTGTCCTAAATCAGGAAATTTATTAAGCCTTTGTGTGTCTTGTCTTTTTTCAAGTTAGTTTACTTTATGTCTATAGGAGTCTAGGATGATGTTTATTTCGTTGAACTTGATTACTCTTTATTCAGGGGCCGACTCCGACCTACCGTTGGGTGTGGGGTTTTCTCACCGTTCATTGAAGATCTTATAGTGGCTTTGAGTTGTTATTTCTCCCATTTGGGTCGTTGTCTCTTTGACACATTCCCCGTTTCCCTTCTTTTTTCTATTGTTTTTAGCGTTCCTGTTCGTTTTTGTTAATTTATTTTTTGTCTTCGTCATGAGTGTGTTAAATCTGAGTTGTCATTTTTTTTTTTTTGGGGGGGGGGGGTTGTTCATTTTAGAATTGCCCGTTTTTCCCTTTTGCTTTGGTTTTCGGTAGTCGGTGAATTAAATAATTTTGAAAGATCATTATCACTTAACAATATTCTTAACCCAAGGAAACCATTCCTGTACATTTCAAGGCTATTAAATTATACCTGAAATAGAAGCAAAGTAATGTTAACACATTGACATTTTTGATTCGTTATATTCTTTCTCTTAAAGTGGAGTTTTCCTATAAAAATTCGTAATTTTTAAAATTTCAAACAGAACATTAATTTCAAACTTATCCTGAGGATTATTACTCCTTATATGTTGCCACAAACTTCGTTGACGCATATCAGCCGAGACGTTCTTGTCCGTAGTCACTACTTTTACTATAGCAACATACGACTTATGGTCATGCACAACGTTTAAATTGCAATGTCAACAAAAACATCTGCAAAGAATGATGTTAAAGTGTCATCCGTAGACAACACTTACAAAGTGTATACGCTTTGAGAATATGAGACCATATCACATATGTTCACTAAAACTTCAATAATTTTAGTACATTTGAATTATTAAGAACATTTCTAGAATACTTAAAAACATTAAATATTTTAAATTCTTCCACAAAATGTTCTTTTTTCCATTTTTTTCTTTGTTTCCAAAACCTTTGATCATTCACATTGTTGCCAAAGTGGCATTTCAGTATGTTCATCCATTTCTGCATGATTAATCTGAGGAAAAAACAATTGATTACAATCACAGTTTGTTATGTTCTTATGTATTAGGTACTAGTATTGGAACTCTGAAGAAACCTTTTAAGTGCAGTTTGACCTAGCATCGGAATCGGTCTTTCTGTGGTAGAGATGAATGCTCTTTATTTTTCTTAGATATGGTGTACTTGTACATGAGATAATATCTCATGTGTACACTTTGTTCCATTATTATCATCTGAAATTTATGTGATTCCAAAACCGAAGGATTATCTCCCTCCATCGTAGTTTTGTCCTTAACTTTATTTGATATTACTGATTATTCGGATTTCGTTTGGTTTTATGCATTCAAAACATTTTTTTGAAATTATGGATTTCCTTTGTTTGGGTTCTAGTGCTGCTGATGAGGAATAAATTTCCGAAATGGCAATGCAGCTCATTATCATGGTATTTGTCCCTGGGTCATCTGTGCGCTTTATTGATAGAGACATTCGGTGTATCATAAACGTCTGGGTATTTGCCAAAAATACAAGACTTGGGTCTAAATTTCCCTCGCCTTCCAGGCTCGGGAAATTTTACTGCCCCGAGACTTGTATTTTTGGCAAATACCCCTCCTTATCTCGATATATATGTTCAAAATCATGTTTGTTTTTTTTTTTACTTTGAATAGTATGATATCATTAACTGACGAACTAAAG
>MJUU01052703.1:0-21377 GCA_002080025.1 Modiolus philippinarum | reverse complement strand
GGAGAACACGACAGAATGGTTTATCACAAGAGAAATAGGTTTCACAACTCGTGATGCTTGTATATTGCTTGTTATCAAATCTCGCTATTTAATTACAAATAATAATTAACTCGCTGAAGCTCGTTAATTATTATTGTGTAATTAGATACCTCGATTTGATAACAAGCGATATACAAGCCTCACTCATAATGAAACCTGTATTATCAACATTTTCAAGATATCTATTAATTTCATTAATTTGACAACTAAATGTCAACACAGAAGAAATTCTCCCTTTCTCTAACTCGTTTCCCTAAAGTATAATGAACATACGAATATAACTCAATATAGGTAGACGACTAACTCTATGGGCACTGTCTTGAAGAACAAAAGAATAGGACAAAACGTTATTTAGAAAGATGGGTCAAAGAGTGCTCGTCGCTTAACTGCCGCCTAGCTCAAGAAAACTAGTCTTCTGGTAAAACACTGTCGCACTATGGAAGAAAAATCAAACTCAAAACTTCCCGAATTGGTATAAAAAGACTATAAATTGCCAAACTTCCATATAGAAACTTGTGGACCTAAATATAAGAGAATAATGATCATAAGTATGCATTTAGTGTTGATTTGCAGTAAAAAAAAGAAATTACCAGCATGTTGTCAAAACATTGCTGAAAACACGTCTTCATTTAATTTCTTCTAGATGAAAATCCTAACATTTAATTTTCACCAAAAACTGGAAACTTAAAGGTCCTTCACACATATGATTTATATAGATATGTAAATGTAGATATTGTTAGGTTGAAATAGAATCGGCTTTCGGGTCAGCACTGAAGTACTTACTCTTGGGCTGGTGAATACCCTCGGCGATTAATAGTCCACCAGCAGTGACATCGACCCAAATAATTATACAAATAACTAAATACCGTTACTGTGAGTTTAGTTTGTGCATCTGCGCATTTCGACAACTTATATGAAAACTGCATAAAAAATCTTACATGTACAATTCCTGAATTCTGAACATCAAGCAGAAAGAATTGCCTCCCTTGGCAAAAATCTGACTTCCATTTATTTCTATATTTCTAAGATGCCATTCAAATTCTAGATATTTTAATGAAGCACCATGAAATATTTTATGAAAGGAGTGCCGTTTCATGAAAACGTGATTTTTTTTACGGATGATAAATACTCTATATCTTTTGTTTTATTCATACCAATCAAAACAAGTAATCTGTGCAGAAACAGGAGTTATCTCCCCTATCCCAGGTCTACTACCTTAACTTTTTTGGGGAGGGGTGTTAATTTTGACATTTGTAAACCCATAATAATTCTGAATCAAACATTTTGGACACAGTTTGTTGCTAACATATTAAAACTATAATTAATAAATATCCGTGAAAATTTTCCGACCCTAGATCAGAAAGTCAAAATGGTGAAGATATATATATTTAAATTCCCGAATATGTCCATTTTCAATATTTTTTAACCGAAAAACAAAATGACGACGGCTGTTTATCTGAAAGGAATTAACAGCAAATACAAAAATCATCATTTCCGGTTTTTTTTTCTTGCAGGGTGGGGTAAATATTTAGTATCTCCACAGTATAAAAAGTCGTGACAAAACCCTTAAATTGTCTTAATTTATATTCACTCTTAAAGGATGTTAAATAAGCGTTAAACTGATATTAAATTTCAGTACATCTAAAGAAAATTATAAGGAGCTTTGAAAATGAAACTTATGTTTAAACGAAAACATAAGAATTATGCGTGGTGTATTATATAAGTGGAAATATTCTGCCTATATCTGCAGGTAATATCCATGTAAACGTGTTAATTTTTAAGAAGGGACATAGAAGGACTGAAAACAAATTCGGCCTGGTTTGGTATTTTGCATGGACAGTGATTCCAGTCAACGAACTGATACAAGTTCTATTCTAACAACCTCTTTGTATAATTTTGTCCCACTTGGAGCACTTTTAAAATCCCTCCTTTCTTCCTGTTCCAAACCAACGGTTGTAATTTTGAAAATTTTACACTAGAAACGAGTTCTACACTTACTGTACAAGATTCAGTAAATTTTATTAAATTCTTAACACTTTGAATTTTTCCGTCTTTTTTCGGTTTCTATGACAATGATCGGCACTTTGGAAATTAATACACTACAGATGAGTTTCATACTTGCAAGACAACCTTCCTGTAGAATATCATCCAATTCTGAGCATTTTGGATTTTTTTTCGCCCCTTTTCTTTTTAGTTCCAAGTGGAAATGGCGCCATTTTGATAATCCATATGTATCTGAATGCTCCTCTAAACATATGATTTTATGTGTAACTTTATTTCATTAACGCTTAATGATACAAAAATTTTATATTATTAGCGGTTGCGGTTGCTTTTTTCCCGGTTTTTCATCAATTTTTTGTTATATCATTTAGCGGCGATGCGTCAACGCTAAATGAACTAAGTTGTATCATTAAGGGTTTTGTATCATTAGCAGGCGATAAGGGAGATCCTTAATGCTATAAATTATATCATTTAGCGTTGCGCCCGCAACGCTAAATGATATTGATATCATTAGGTGGCGTTGTATCATTAGCGGTTGCTACAATGGACATCCTTAGACTTTGTGCTGAAGTTACATAAAATACAGTTATTTCATCACGTGCTGCGTTACGTTTGCACGTTTTTATGGATTGGCGTCCGTCGTTGGTTAATAACTTGGAAAACATGCACTCTATACATAGCATGTTTAAAACGCATCACTTGGTGTAGTCAAGTTTTATTTGGCCTTAGACCTTCAGGTTTTAGAATTTGGCGTCTATAGTCTGTCAGTTATTTGCCGTCCGTCAGCAGACGGATTAGTTCTTATGGGCTGTTATTGTATGTACAATTCTCTGGAGGGCTATATTTCGGTTGATTGTAATCATGATGCCGATTTAATTTGTGTGATATTTCGTGCTTTCTTGAAGCTGACTTTGTACATAGAGAGTTTACTGGATTTCTTTTACCTTCTGAATTAGTGATTTGGGATTTAGAAGCTGTTAAACATTTTGCAAGAGCAGCGCGAATCGGCTTATCTCTCCTATTCCACGTGTACACACAGTGGTTTTCTATACCTCAATTTTGATTGTTTGGCTGATTTGGTCTAACAGTTCGAGTCGATTGTGTGTATTGCCTTCGTCAATGACAGGAATTTCGGGATAATATGGAGCAGGATATGGCTTTGAGTTGTTATTGCTCCCCTTAGGGTCGTTGTCTCTTTGACACATTCCCCGTTTCCCTTCTTTTTCTTAAATTGCAACATAACGAGTTGTGAAATATGCAATTTGATCCTCAGGTTGCCACTGGAATAGGTGTTGCCTTTTGTAAGTGTCTTGCGTCATTTTGTGATGATAACTTTTGACTGAAAAAGTTTGATGAGGCCAAGTTTCAACCCAATTTTTCCCCCAATACTTAATCATACTTGGTCACATCGAGCTTAGACTAACTTATCCAGTTGATTTTCCCGCCATTTTAAGACTTCGGTAAAAAAACAAGCGCTTGTCCGACATGGTATCAGGTATTACAAAAATGGGATTTCCGACACGATTTTCTCAGCCTGTTACTTACACCAGTCCCATGTTGCAAAGCTTATCATAATGGATAAATTAAGGTACAGCAATCCCGAATATCATAGCTCAGACTTTTTAATTCAATTGGTTGTCCTTGATTGAGATATGCAGGGGCGACACTCTGGAATGAGCTGCATGACAATATCAGACATCAGGCCAATCTTAATCAGTTTAAAAGCCTGATTAACAACCGGAATGGCAGTTCTTGCAGATGTAGCTCCTGTAGATCTCAGTGAATGTTTTGTTTTTATATTTAATGTGTATTTATGTCTTGCTCATGTGTGCTGCTGAAATGCTTTGATATTGCTTGCTTTATAGGAGTTTCCGCCGTGACATCACAAGCTTGAAAAATTACCTTTGGTTGGCAAGAAATTGTAGTCACTGATTAGGGTAATAAAAATGTCATTTTCAATTAAATGGTGAGAATTTGCTATTTAAGATAATTGGATAATTCTTTTTGATCTCAATTATGGAATGTTTACCCTTTTACAGGATTAAAAAAATTCAGCTTTTTATTTTTAATTTATACTTTCATCTCACTTCTCCGTGGGTTCCACTTCTTCGTGGTATTCACGTTCATTTCAACCAAATTTTTAACTGTGACGTCACCGTTACTACGTAGCTACGTACCACGAAGATAGGAGCTACCAGTATATATAGAATAAGCGTATTTTGTAAACCATATAATTTTTTCGAAACTTTCACATTTTTGAAATTCACATGAAAAAATATTTGTCTATTTTTATTAAAAAGTAAATCGGTAGAAAAAATATGAATATCTCAAAGATTAATATGCATTTTACAGATCCAAAATCGTGAAAATAATAAAAAAGTTATCAAAGATTAAAAATTCTATCCCAATGCTATAAAGTGATAATTCTTCGGCTTTGCCAACCAAAAATGCTAATTTGCATATTTAAATTAGATTTTGTAACGTCACTAATTGGATCCGCGGAAACTCCTATATGAATTTAGTGTTTTATAATGCTTTACCTGTTCTGTCATGTTCATCCCTTTTATGCTTTAACCTATGTATGTATATGTGCTATATGTTGTTATGTATGTGTTGTGTGTCATATATGTTGTTTATTGTAATGTTGGTTAAAAGCTCTACAGAGCTTATGTTTGCTTGTACTATATATCCGACTATAAATAAAGTTTCTTAGTCTTAGTGAGATGGATCCTGATACCATGACACTGACAGTGATTGGCATTCTAGAGGTGTGTACCTGTTACCTGTTACCTATTCTGCAATTTGCCACCTTTTTTCAGATGAACCACTTCAACACAGCTCAAAATGTAGAAATATATTTGCAGGGTGGTTGGAAATTTCCATACCACACACACATGAAGTTTACCGCTACAGATTTCTGTATGTTCCACCGATCTTCAAGTAAAAATACTCACTACGGATTCTCATTGTATTGATTGATTGATTGATTGAATATTGTTTAATGTCTACTCAGCAATATTTCAGCTATATCAAGACGAGAACAAGTTTGTTAATAAATAATCACTTTGGGGTATGGAAAGGGCCATGGGATGGGAAATTCTGACTGCCACTTTAAAAGTATGGTGAAATCCAAAAGGGTGGAGAATTTAGCCTTGTAGCCGATCACCTACAGACCACTCAAAAAGGGCTTGCTACAAGGGTTCTTTAACGTGCAGGAAGCGTGGCATTTCTTCCAACACGTGGACCTGAGTTTACATCCCATCCGAAAGATGGGTTGTGTATTTATTCATCCCGCACAACCTGAGTTTACATCCCATCCGAAAGATGGGTTGTGTATTTATTCATCCCACACAACCACGGAATGGGTCCTATTTCTATATACAGTACAGCCAGAGACTTACCATGATAAATCACTGTGATAGGCATATCACTTTAAATTTTTAAATGAATATATCTTTTCTCCAGATTGATCTATCCACAGAATTTCTTTTGCATATCAAGTGGTAGAATACATCACTCTAAATGCTAAAGAATGCATATTGATAGATCAAACATGAAATAAAGTATACACATTTCACTAAGCAGAGTGATACGTCTATCACAGTGATTTATCACGGTAAGTCTCTGGCTGTACTGTACCCGGGGACCCTCGGGGTCAGACCCAGTTTAGGAGGGGTCACACCCTGCAAGCCGGAGATACTAGGTCCTATTTCTATATCCCCGGGTTCCCTCGGGGTCTTCTGTTAGGAAGACTCATACTCCAAGCTCGGAGGATGCTGCGGGCCTATTCATAAGCCGGAACCGCGCACCGTGGGATTCTCATTGTAAATGCATGGTTTATTTATCAACCTGGAAATAAACATTTTTTTCCGAAATTGGGCAATTGGCAGTGTAAAAGAGAAGCTTCCGATAGATAAACAAAGTTCTTTAAAGCATACAGTTGATATAGATCTCTGTAGGGCCTGACCACAGGTGATGGAAAATGGGAATGATTGTCTTTGGGGTCAAATATGAAAAGCTTGAACACAAGCCATTGTAGACAAAATGTGTGTGGAAACCTCAAGTCCTATAAAGTATAAAGACCCCTTCTGTATGTTTCTCCTGCAGAGAAGACCCACTGGGGGTTGTATTGAAGGTTTAATTTCCTGCCCCTACCCATGTCTCTCATTTTCCAGTATGTGGGATAGACAGATCATAATACATTTTTTGTATGTATGTGAGACCTGACTGCGGACCAATGTAGACAAAATGTGTGGAGAAACGCCACGTAGACATACATGTACTGTTTCACACGAAACTCATGCAGTATAAAGACCCCTTCTTCATTTCTCGTACAAGAGCACTAGCAGACTTGCTAGGCTTAATTTCCTGCCCCTACCTATTTCTCCGATTTACCAGTGGAAGTAAAACCTTGTTGCCTCAGTTGTCCCTTCCTCTTTATATCTTTCTTCTTTTACGAATGAATTTTTGAATTGATTATCTTGTTCTCGTCTTGATATAGCTAAAATATTGCTCTCTGGAGGTAAAACTCTAACCAATCAATCAAAACAAGCAGAAGAAAAACAGCAGATAAAATTGACAAAATGATCTGCACAGAAGATATGACAAAAAATTAGTTTCTGTCATATAAAAATGAAGAAAAATGTGTTCCAAATACCCATGGCCATCATTTTCATTGCGTAGTCGTACGCACAGGTGTTATTTACACCCAAAAAAGTTTAGTTTCTCTTATTTGTTTTATTTACGGGGAAAAAATTCTCAAAATATGGAGGATTTCGGAAATATAACTGCTGAAATACTGATATCAGTTAGAGGGGTAAACAGGTCTGCATGAGTGAGGAACTTTTTCAAGTCAATGGCACTTTACATTTTCTTTACAAATGTCTACAGTAGTACAGGGATTGAGAGTTCGTACACATTTTGATTTTCGATCACAATCATACGAAACAAGTGCTTTGATTCAAAGGCAGATGTTTCCAGAATACTGAGATATTGATTATTGAATGATACTGAAACTAATAACTCCAAAATCAAATAGGTTGATGTTGAAAGAATACTGCAAAAGTGAAAAATTTGCAAATATCCATATTTATGGGGGATTTTTCCCCATTAGAGCTTTTGCTCACAAATTTTTAGTGAGCAATTATTTCTTCTTTGCTACTACAGTGAAACCTGTCTTAACCAAACCCCCCTTGGATTGAAGAATTTGATCGGTTTAGACAGGTGTTTGGTTTACACAGGTTCAAAATATATAAAGAAATTGATAGAAAAGGTCTTCACATTGTGATTGGTTTAGACAGGTTTTCGGTTTAGATAGGGTTCGGTTTAGACAGGTTTCACTGTATACAGCCAACATAGAAAATGCAAGTCCTAGCTTGTTGTCATCACAGACAAATTTTGCTTAAGGTGGTTTTCCACCACGATCTTAAACATGGACAACTAATTGAGAACTTGGACAAAATATTGACCTGTGTGGACCCCTCGCGACATTGTGTTGAACATGGAATCATCGCAGTTCAGCATTAAAACTCATTGTGTTGTCATGAAAATGTAATTAAAAAGGAACAAGCTTAATGTCAACAAATGATCAACTTTTTTTAAAATTTTTTTATAATCAGAAAGTTTGGCTGGATTCCCAGATTGTCATAGATTTTAGAATACCGATATTTGCAATCGTCTAATTTCTTGTTTGTCACGTTGTCATGAGAAAAAGGCATGAAAATTGTGTTAAATTACTGTTCTTTCAAATATTTTCAAACAGAAATTTGCATGGATGGAAACTAAAATAAAATATTCACTGTCAACAACAAGGGTCCCTCGGCCTCGTAGATGGTTGTCACTTGTCAGGTTTCGGCTTGATAAATTTTGTGTAAGAATGCCTATCAAATCTTTATAATAGGAAGCTTAAAGTTACGCTGATGGCCTAGATATAGAACATTTAAGCAGGAATGCTTTCGGATGTCATTAGGTAAGATACACATAGGCAGTTTTCTATAAATAGATACGCATAGGCAGTTTTCTAAAAATAGAATTATAAACCGACCAATGAAAAAAATAAATATCTTAGGTAAAATGAATAGTAATTAGGTAGAGGTACTCAATAAATTTAAGCATTTTTCTAACAACAAATACGCATCCAAGAATGTTGAATGTTGAAAGATGTTATGTGGTGTGAGTGCGGTACTGGTGTGTATATATTTAGGTTGTCCTGTAATTGTATGTACTGGTTCCCCGTCTTTTGTGTGTGTCTTGGTATGATAGAGTGAGTGAGAGAGTTCCAGTCGATGTTGTCTGTTGGGAAAGCCAAATGTAACCGGAGAGCATGATTCTCCTTACAAAATTGCAATGGTCACCTCCGGGGATCGAACCCGGGACCTCTAGCACTTCAGCCAGCCACCTAACCGAATGAGCTAAAGAAATATTCCTTTAGCTCAGTCGATTTTTACTGGCTATATATCTACCTACTACAACGTAGATAGGCTGTCCTGTCACACTTCCCCCACCTCGAGAGTCATCATACTTGCTATGTATGACTCTCACACAAATCTCACACCAACCCAGGTTAGCCCCTTCTAACCACCGTGGGTTTTTTAGCTGGGCGCCAAATGTAACCGGAGCTATCAGGAGTCCGTGTTGAAGGATCTCTTAAGCCTTGCCAAGCCTGATAAACCGGTAATACTTCATGTCCGTGGACAAGATGTCTCCAATGGTCATGGGGACACCTACTCGCGATGTTTGGCTATATTACGGGAGTGTCTCCCGCAAAATGACCAGCCAATACATTTGCACTGTTTTGGTGGCTTCACCGACCAGGTCCGCCAGTGGAGAAAAGATTTCCCGAACACATATTTCGGATTCGCCGGGAACGTCAAAACTTTCACAAGAGGTCAACGGGAGGGTCTCCAAGAGGTTCCAGATCACCGAATACTTGTCGAGACCGACTCCCCTTACCTACCAGTTGACTCCGCAGTGTGCATCCAGATGCCACAGTATATTGGAGATGTTGCCACTTGTGTTGCGAATATCAGAGGGCAGGACTTGGGCGAACTCCTGAAATCTTGTAACAAAAATTTCAAAAAGTTGTATCTGTAAATCTGTTAATGACAATTAATAGTTCAGACATTGTTTCATGACCATAGTTTACAAATTGATTTATATGACACTGAGTTTACATTTATTTTTAAAGGAAGTTTAATTCAAACTTTGAAACGGTTCATATTTGTTTAGGAACTTATTATAGATAGTTGCTGACTTGTATAGTACTATTGCTGGTTTACTCATGTAATGATAGTTTTTTTTTCTCTTCTTGTGATTTGATTGACTATATGTTCTCCTCCTTTTTTTTCGGAACGGGGGGGAGTGTGGTGTGAGTGCGGTACTGGTGTGTATATATTTAGGTTGTCCTGTAATTGTATGTACTGGTTCCCCGTCTTTTGTGTGTGTCTTGGTATGATAGAGTGAGTGAGAGAGTTCCAGTCGATGTTGTCTGTTGGGAAAGCAGAAGATCTCTGATTCTATCGTCTGGATTTAGCGATTGTAAGTTTATTTGTTCGTTTTGTAATAAATGGTATTCATACACGTGTATTTTCATTTCAATGGTAATCAACAGATTCACCATAGTTATTTACATGCATTTGGTTTACATACATGAGCTATGATACCATTGGGATTAATATATGTTAGTCCCAAGATAGGATTAAAGAAAAAAGATGTAAATATTCCATGATTTGTATGTTTGCAAAGACATCAAACATATGTACATGTAATAACTCCTAGATGTGGCCGTGATGGTTCCATGAGGATTCCGTTTTCAAAAACTGATTTGTCCATGTTGGGTCATGTTATTAAGGTGGATATTTGTGACTGTCCACCTTGCTACATAGGATTAGCTAATCAGACCACATCATGATGATCTGCCTGAAAACAAGGAATTTGTGTTAATCAGTGTTAGCTGTACAGTACATAAAAACAAAACATTCTGCTGGTTATTGCATAATGATTGTAAATGTCATGAAGAAGCTAAAAAACAACATCAAAGTTTATATGAGCACCTTTAATTCACTCACCTGGCCAAAGGCCATGTGAGCTTTTGCCATCACTCGGTGTCCCTTGTCCGTCCATTAACTTTTATTCAAAGATTTTCTTCCCTGAAACTACTAGGCCAATACTAACTTAGCTTGGCCTGAATCATCAACAGGGTATACTCTTTTTATGTCCGTAGACCAAACAACATGGCTGCTGTTACTAAAAATAGAACATAGGGTGTTTTTTGCAAATTACTTGAAAGCCTTTACAGATATAAAAAATCTGACAAGCATTATGAGATCTACCTGCCCTGCAATTTTGAGGAATATCTGATAACCATATCTGCCAACTGACCGGGATTCGTCGGGTTATTTTTTACCCTTCACCCGCATTTCTAATGACACCCGCGTGTCACGGAATTCTATACGTTCACCCGGAATGACCCATCTTGGAGTTATTGCCCCTTTTCTGTAAAATTTTCATTTTTTGGTTACTTTTAGCCTTACAGAGCTTTTTATTCACAAATTCATGGGTGCTGCCATTGCCGACTTCCAAATGAACTTGTTACCGGAAGGGTGTAAGGTTCGTAACACCTCGGCATTTACTGATCTATCGGTATAAGGTTTAACAATACAGGTATTATACTTCAACTGTTAATTTCTCCAATAACACCTGTTGAGATAGTGATCAAAACCTATCTATGTGATAAAACAGTTTTTTACGACATCAAAGAAACCGCCTAATATATATTAATATATTACAAATGACTGTTACAATTTTAAGCAGAGAAGTTTGATATTTTACAAGTTGATTAAGAAAACTGAACTTTGTTTTGAAGGAAAAGAAATAAAATTCACAAGTAATTTAGATTAATAAATTAATCATTCATATTTTAGAAAAAGTATTTGAAGTATTCTTGATAGATTTTCCGAAAGTTTGGAAAAATAACTTGGATATTAATATTTTTCATAAAGGATTTTAATGTGCACATACAAGCTCTTAAAATTTTTGCTCACATTCATGACATGGACGTCATTGTGGAAACGGACTTTTATTCAGCTAACAAGAATAATAAAAAAATGATAATAAATTTATGTTGAATGCTTTTGAAATATCTGCTTCCTGAAACATTTTGTATTAGTTTATAAAGTTAAAAAAGAAGTATTTAATTCATGTAGTCTCTGGTAATATTATTTTTTGTAGGGAAAAACAGCAAATCGGCAAGACAATGCCATGAAATATGTAATTGAACTGCATTTCTGTTATTTGAATAATGCACGGGAATGTAAGTCTAAAAGAATAGAAATAAAGAAATAGTTACATGAAACAAAATAATTTCACACCTTAAAACCTGCAAATTAATGAAAAAAATAAAGATTAAAATACACAATTTGAGATTTGAGTTCACGGATAGCGTGCAACTTGTCGGAATTAAAAGAATTCAAATAACATTTTGCAACAATTTATTCCTTTATTTTATGACTCGTGTTTCTTTAATTTCTTTTGAGATGGGTTCAAACTATATTTCGGGGATAAATTGGTTTATGCAATGAAAATATTGACTATTGGCCTGAGTTACCTTCCTCCGACCAAAAGATATAGCCTTAATTTTTGTGCTAAAAAGGAGCAGTCGAACTGGAAAGTGGTTTTGTGTGATGTCGGAATAGTACATTGTTCTATTTCTGAAAAAAAATATATAGAAATAAATTAATGCGAAATTTAATTTCCAAAACACATGGTAAAAAAATAATTTTAAAATCCTTGGTGGAAGCAAGGTTGGTCATAAGATTAGTTTAGACAATTACACTGATCTGTATATTAAGGACACATGTCTTGCCTCCAGGTGTAATAATCTACCTGGACACATCAGTTTATTGCCACCTGGACGGAAGCGTGAATTGCTGAATTATATGTAATATTTTACAATACACAAAAAATTTACCTTGATTTTCATATTAACTGCATTTTGTAATTTATAGAAATTTTATTAGAACACTTTTTCTTTTAGAATGGATACTTGTTTGAAATAAACATGTTAAAATTCTATTTTTATGCCCCAACGACAATAAGTCGGGGGGCATATTGTTTTACCCTCGTCTGTTCGTCCGTCCGAGGGGGGTGCATGGTTTGTCCACGCAACTCCTCCTACAGTTTTTATGCTAGAAAGTTTTTATTTTGCAGATCATTTGTACATATATTTAAGATGTGCATGCGAAAAAGATTTTGATTTTGGTGCATTTTTGTCAAAAATATACATTGTTGAACTTAGTCATTTTTTAGTGTATTTGTGATAGAGGGTATATACATGTAGTTTGTCTGCGCAACTCCTCCTACAGTTTTTATGCTAGGTAGTTTTTATTTTGCAGATCTTTCGTACCTATATTGAAGATGTGCATGTGGTAAGGATTTTGATTTTGGTGCATATTTGTCAGAAATATACATTGTTGAACTTGGTCGTTTTTTAGTGATTTTGTGATAGAGGGTATATAGTTTGTCCGTGCAACTTCTCCTACAGTTTTGATGCTAGGAAGTTTTTATATTGCAGATCATTTGTACCTATATTGAAGGTGTGCATGTGGTAAGGATTTTGATTTTGGTGCATTTTTGTCAGAAATATACATTGTTGAAGTTAGTCATTTTTTAGTGATTTTGTAATAGAGGGTACTGATTTTGTAATAGAGGGTACATAGTTTGTCCACGCAACTCCTCCTACGGTTTTGATGGTAGAAAGTTTTTATTTTGCAGATCATTTGTACCTATATTGAAGATGTGCATGTGGGAAGGATTGTGAGTTTGATGCATTTTTGGAAAAAATACACATTGTTGAACTTAGTCATTTATTGGATGAATTATTAATACATGATACACATATTGTCCGAACAACTCCTCCTAGAGTTTTGAGGCTAGGAAGCTTTAATTTTGCAGTTCATTTGTACCTATATTGAAGATGTGCATGTGGTATGTATTTTGATTTCGGTTCATTTTTTTTTCAAAAGTATACATTGCTCAACTTATAATTTTTTTGTGATTTAGTAATAGAGGGTACATACCGGTAGTTAATCTGTGCAACCTAGAATAGCATGTGTTTAGCAGGGGCATCATATGTGTCTTACAGACACAAATATTACTAGAAAATTCCAATTTGATTTAACCTTGCGTGGGGGCATGTCATCCTCTAGTTTATGTATTTAATCAGGACAAATGACCATACGTTGCCACGGTAAAAATCGAGTCTACACCCTCTTAATGGCGGACGAGTATGTGGCATCTGGTGGTCAAATTCGATAACTCTGTAATCACCAATTTCTTAAGGCGTCTTTATATTAAAAATGGTAGAAGATAGAAGTGAAGTTTAATTTACAACTAGAGTTTTGATAATTGGTACATTGAAAGACTTCAGGTGTAGAAGTCCATAGTTAATACATTCTGGTTTCTTATCCCCTACTTCATACTTACTTCTGGAACAAAGTCTGTATCTGGACAAATATGAACTAGAAGTGGTGCCATCAGAAAAGATGGCCATCCCCGCACTCACCTGTTTGACACAGAAAACAGTTGTTATAGACCTTTGGGGAAATTTTCCTCAACATTTTTAAAAAAAATTATTGATAGTTACTATTTTTACTAAGAAAGAATACAAGGATATACGGTTGCTAGGTAGAATTTCCAAAAATGAGTTTTCTTTGAGACTTTCATGAAATTTACCAAATTTGGAATCAATTATTTTGAAAATCCAATTGGTAAAAATGATTGCCCTAATCGAAACAAATACTTACATTATTGTTGCTAGATAGAATTCCAAAAAATAAGTGGTCTTTGACACTTTCAGGAAATTTACCAAATTTGGAATCAATTATTTTGAAAATCCAATTGGTGAAAATGACTGTTCTAATCGAAACAAATCCTAACAGTATGGTTACTAGGTAGAATTCCAAAAAATAAGGGGTCTTTGACACTTTCAGGAAATTTACCAAAATAGGAATCAAATATTTTTGAAATCAAATTGGTGAAAATGATTGCCCTAAAAGAAACAAATCCTAACAGTATGGTTGCTAGGTAAACTTCCAAAATATAAGTGGTCTTTGAGACTTTCAGGAAATTTACCAAAATTGGAATCAAATATTTTTGAAATTCAGTTGGTGAAAATGTTAGTCCTAATTGAAACAAATTACTACATGTGTGGTTGCTAGGTAGAATTCCAAAAAATAAGTGGTCTTTGAGACTTTCAGGATATTTTCCAAAATTGGAATCATATTTCAGAATTCTAAGTATTCAAAATTTTATTTTTTCCAATTTCTTGTAAAAAAAAAAAAGAAAGCATATGCTAAAAGTTAAAAAAATATGAGTCTTTAACATTTTCAGGAAATTTACCAAAGTTGGAACCGGAATCAAAATTCCGAAACTTCATTGCACATCTGCAGACTTTATGCAACAATTCTATAACAAAATTAAATCCATAAATAAAAAAATGTAGGAGTTCCACTGAAAAGCTCACATGTGTCAAAATTGACATCTTGGGGCCTCTTGTTTGCATCAAGACTAATTTAAAAAATCCGAAAGCTTATTGCCCTTCTGCAGCATATATGCAACAATTCTATAACAAAATCAAAACATTTAATCCAAAAATGAAGGAGGAGTTCCACTGACAAGCTCACAGTTGTCAAAATAGACATCTTGGGGCCTCTTGTTTGCACCAAGACCAATATCAAAAATCCGAAAGATTATTGCGCATCTGCAGCATATATGCAACAATTCTAAAACAAAATTAAAACACTAAATCCAAAAATGAGCGAGGAGTTCCACTGACAAGGTCCATCTAACGGACAGACAGACAGACGGACGGACGGGACCAAAACAATATCCCCGCATTTTCTTCAGAAAAGTGTGGGGATAAAAATGGTCAGCATAGTAAGATCCACATGTCCTGCAATTTTGAAGAAAATCTGAAGACCCACATAGGCATTATGGCCCCTTTTCAGCTCACCTGGCCAAAGGCCATTTGAGCTTTTTCCATCACTCGGCGTCTGTCCGTCGTCCGTCCGTTAACTTTTAAAAAAAAATCTTCTCCTCTGAAACTACTGGCCAATGCTAACAAAACTTAAACTGAATCCTCACCAGGGTAAATAACTCAAAAAGCATTACAGATATCAAACATCTGACATTGAGTGAAAATGGTCAGCATGATGAGATCTACCCACTGTGCAATTTTGAAGAAAATCTGAAAACCTATCTCGGAGTTATAGCCCTTTTTCCGTAAGATTTTCAAAATTTTTTGCATTTTTATGCCCCGCCCGCGAATGTGGAAGGGGCATATAGTGTTACCCTTGTCCGTCCTTCCGTACGTATGTCCGGTAAAGTTTTGTGTTAAGGTCCATTTCTTAGAAACTGTGAGAGGTAGAACGATGATAATAGGTCTGAAGGTAGATCTTTGACAGTACTACAGGGTTCACTAGGTAGTTTGACTCTATGACCTTTATTTGATGCTTGATTGACTCTGGTTCAGTTTTATGTTCAAGTCCATTTCTCAACAACTATACATTATAGGACAATAATATTTCATCAAATTAATTGCCTTGATGAGTATTACCCAAATCATTGACAATTAAGTGGCTTTGACCTATATTTTACGCTTCAGTGACTTTGTTTAAGTTTTGCATTGAAGTCCATTTCTCAACAACTACACATTATAGGACAATGATATTTCATCAAATTAATTGCCTTGATGAGTACTACCCAAATCATTGATAATAAGCTAAGGTAGCTTTGACCTACAGTTTACGCTTCAGTGACTTAAGTTAAGATTTGCTTTTAAGTCCATTTCTTAACAACTGCACATTATAGGACAATGATATTTCATCAAATTAATTGCCCTGATGAGTACTACCCAAATTATTGACAATAAAGTGGCTTTGACCTACATTTTACGCTTCAGTGACTTTGGTTAAGATTTGCTTTTAAGTCCATTTCTCAACAACTGCACATTATAGGACAATGATATTTCATCAAATTAATTGCCTTGATGAGTACTACCCAAATCATTGACAGTAAGGTGGCATTGACCTGCATTTTATGCTTCGGTGAATTTGGTTAAGGTTTGCCTTTAAGTCCATTTCTCAACAACTGCACATTATAGGACAAAGATATTTCATCAAATTAATTGCCTTGATGAGTACTACCTAAATCATTGACAATAAGGTGGCTTTGACCTACATTTTACACTTCAGTGACTTTGGTTAAGATTTGCTTTTAAGTCCATTTCTCAACAACTGCACATTATAGGACAATGATATTTCATCAAATTAATTGCCTTGATGAGTACTACCCAAATCATTGACAATAAGGTGGCTTTGACCTGCATTTTACGCTTCGGTGAATTTGGTTAAGGTTTGCCTTTAAGTCCATTTCTCAACAACTACACATTATAGGACAAAGATATTCATCAAATTAATTGCCTTGATGAGTACTGCCCAAATTAATGACAATTAAGTGGCTTTAACCTACATTTTGATATGAGGTTATCCTTTGCGATAAATCTTTTGGTGGGGCATCCGTGTCTTACAGACACATTTTCTAGTTAATTTTTTTTATTTCAAAAGTGCAACAGATGGAGGTCAAGTGTAAATTGAAAAAATGTTCAGCATATCAATTTCTACCCACCCTGAAATTTGGAAGAAAATCCATAGACCCTTGTAGGAGTTATTGCCCTTTTTTCACAAAATTTTTAACATTTTCGTATTTTTCGTCTTCTATTTCCAAAACTATAGAGGATGAAGGTTAAGTGTAAAATGATAAAATGCTTGCCATGGAGATGATGTGGCGACTTCAAAACTGGTATTGAAAATAGTTTGTTGACAGCCATTTTCAAAATGGCCGCCAATAAAGGTGGGAAAATTCAGCATTGTCCGATTTCAATGAAATTTGGTTTCCAAATTGATATTTATATTGCGACTTCAAAATGTTCATTGACCACCATTTTGAAAATGGCTGCCACAAAAGGCGGGAAAATTCAACATTGTCCGATTTCAATGAAATTTGGTTTCCATATTGTGATTTCGACTGTGTTGAAAATTGATCATTGACTGCCATTTTGAAAATGGCTGCCAAAAAAGGCAGGAAAATTCAACATTATCCGATTTCAGTGAAATTTGGTTTCCAAATAGGTATTGATGTTGCAACATCAAAACTGATGTTAAAAATTGTTTGTTGAATGGCTGCCAAAAAAGGCAAGAAAATTCAACATTGTCCTATTTCAATGAAATTTGGTTTCCAAATAGGTATTGATGTTGCAACCTTCAAAACAGATGTTAACAATTGTTCGTTGACTGCCATTTTCAAAATGGTTGCCGAAAAAAGGCAGGAAAATTCAACATTGTCCAATTTCAATGAAATTCGATTTCCAAATAGGTATTGATGTCGCAACTTTAAAACCGATGTAACATGTTAAAAATTATTTGTTGACTGCCATTTTCAAGATGGCCGCCAAAAAAGGCATGAAAATTCAACATTATCTGATTTCAATTAAATTTGGTATCCAATTGGATACTGATGTCACTACTTCAAAACAGTTGTTGAAAATTGTTTTCAAATGGCTGCCAAAAAAGGCAAGAAAATTCAACATGTCAGATTTCAATGAAATTTAGTTTCCAAATAGGTATTGATGTCGCAACTTCAAAACTTATGTTGAAAGTTGTTTACTTACTGCTATTTTCAAAATGGTTGCCAAAAAAGGCAGGAAATTTCAACATTGTCCTATTTCAATGACATTTTCATGCCCCCGGATCTCTAGATCGGGGGCATATTGTTTTTGCTCTGTTTGTCTGTCTGTCTGTCTGTCTGCAACTTTAACCTGGCTCATACCTTTTAAACCAGATGTGATAGGACCTTTATATTTGGTATGTGTATTGATCATATGAAGTTGAACACAATTATGCAAATTTCACTAAGGTCAGGTCAAAGGTCAAGATCTCAGAGGTCAAAAGGTCAAAATCTAAATTTTGCTATAGCTCGTTAATTACAATTGATAGAGGCTTGATATTATATATGTGAATAGATCTAATTAAGCTTAATTCAAATATACCAAAAAAAATTGGGTCAGGTCAAAGGTCAAGGTCACAGAGTGCAAATTTGAAAACTTCAACAGAAACTTAAACATTGCCTATATCTTTTCAAGCAGGTGTGATAGGACCTTCATATTTGGCTTGTATATTGGTCATATGAAGCTGAACAGTATTATGTAAATTTTACTAAGGTCAGCTCAAAGGTCAAGGTCACAGAGGTAAAAAGGTCAAAATATAGAATTTGCTATAGCTCTTTAATTTCAATTGCTAGAGGCTTGATATTTGATATGTGAATAAATCTAATAAAGATTAGCACAAATCCATAAAAAAATCAGTCAGGTCAAAGGTCAAGGTCACTGAGTGCAAAGTTGAAAACTTTTAAAATTACCTATATCTTTCCCACCAGATGTGATAGGACCTTCATATTGGGCCTGTGTACTATTGGTTATATGAAGCTGAACAGTATCATTCAAATTTCACTTAGGTCAGGTTATGGTCACAAGGTCAAGGTCACAGAGTTCAAAAGGTCAAAATCTAGATTTTGCTGTAGCTCATTATCTATAATTGCTAGAGGTTTCGTATTTTGTATGTGAATAGATCTAAAAGAGCTTAGTACAAATCCACCAAAAAAATTTTGGTCAGGTTGAAGGTCAAGGTCACTGAGTGAAAATTTTAAAACTTTAACATTGCCTATATCTTTTCAACCAGATGTGATAGGACCTTCATATTTGGCCTGTATATTGATCATATAAAGCTGAACAACATTATGCAAATTTCATTAAGATCAAGGTCACAGAGGTCAAAAGGTCAAAATCTAGATTTTGCTTTTAGCTCGTTAATCATGATTGCAAGAGGCTTGATATTCTATATGTGAATAGTTCTAATGGAGCTTAATACAATTGTCTACTTAACCTTAATTATACCCCCTGCAAACAAAGTTTGGGGGGTATATAGGAATCACCCTGTCTGTCCGTCCATCCGTCTGTCTGTCCGTCCGTCTGTCTGTCTGTCCGTCCATCTGTCCACACTTCTCGTAAGCGCAACTCCTCTTAAACCACTTGAAGGATTTTGAAGAAACTTTACACAAATGAAGGACACTATATAGAGATGTACATGAAGGAATATAATTATTGTCTGAAACCAGGAAGGGGAGATAATTGGACTTGACTTTTCTTTGATTCCCTATTTATGGGTTACCTCGTAAGCACAACTCCTCCTAAACCACTTGAAGGATTTTGATGAAGTTTACACAAAGGAAGGACACTATATGGAGATGTGCATGAATGAATATAATTATTGTCTGAAACCAGGAAGGGGAGAAAATTTGACTTTTCGTTGATTCCCTATTTATGGGTTACCTTGTAAGCGCAACTCCTCTTAAACCACTCGAAGGATTTTGATGAAACTTTACACAAAGGAAGGACACTATATGGAGATGTGCATGAAGGGATATAATGATTGTCCAAAACCAGGAAGGGGAGATAATTGGACTTTGAGTTTTCACTGATTCCCTATGTATGGGTTACCTCGTATTCACAACTCCTCTTAATCCACTTGAAGGATTTTGATGAAACTTTAGACAAAGGAAGAACACTATATGTAGATGTGTAAATATATCAAATAGGCTGAAAAAAGGTGAATTTTATATTGTCTGATTTAGACAGAGTGTTTTCATTGGAACCCTTGTGAAAAGTTCTTTCTTGAAGATTATATCATTGTGTCCATACTTGTATTGTGTCCACACTTGCACTGTGTCCACACCTGTATTGTGTCCACACCAACTTAATTTTGCTTTTACCATATCGATTCAGGGTTTTAATGAGCGGGGGGTATATTTGGCTGCCATTCGGCAACAGATCTTGTTTCTAGTGATTACAATTTTAGCAAGTTTGTATTGTAGACATGGTTGCTACCAGGGGCATAGTGTTTCACAAACACATCTTGTTTTTCCAAATAGATATTGATGTTGCAACTTCAAAACCAATGTTGAAAATTGTTTGTTGACCACCATTTATAAAATAAAATGACGTCTTGATTTCAAAACTGGTGTCGAAAGTGGTCCTTAGCAAGAACGTTTTTTTGTCAAAAAAGCCCAACAAAGGAATATAGTAAAACATGATCAGACTTTGAATACTGTTCAAGATATTGGAGGTGTTCAAGGTACTGAAGTTTGAGAGATTGAAGATCAACTGTATAATTCCAAAGTTACGTGAAAACCAGGTGAGCGATACAGGCTCCTGGGAGCCTCTAGTTCTTTAAATTTTCACGGTTTTTTAACATTTTTACTCTTATTTCAAAAACTGTTTGAGATGGAGGTTAAATGTTAATTCAAAAGTTTTGAGCTTTTCCAGGACTACAATTTCTACATATGTCCAGTGAGTTAGCATCTCATCCAAGATGGCCACAACTAGGGAACATAGTTTATCATAGGACCCTATGTGAAATGCATTGAAGGATCTTCTCTTCTGAAACTACTGAGGCAATGGGGACCAAACTTTGATGGTCTGCTTTATAGTTGTAAATTTTTATGTTCGCACCTCATCCAAGATGGCCCCCAGGGTGGAACTTAGTTTACCATAGGGACCCTATGGGAAATGCATTCAAAGGTCTTTTCTCCTGATATCAGTATAAGCCAATAGGAAGCAAACTTGGATACAATTGTCCTTGGCTAGTCCCCTTTAAAGTTTTTGATTTTTAGTTCGCCTCAACGTAGTTGAGGGGGACTATTGGAGTTGGAGTACCCCCGGCGTCCGCGTCTGCGTCTATGTCTACGTCTACGTCTATGTCCGCGTCCGCATTTGGGCATATATCTCTGCAACTATGCATGGTAGGATCATCAAACTTTGTATGCAGGTGCATCTTGGGCTATCTCACAGCCTCCAAGAAAATTGGGTCTCTCTGACCTATATTTTCCGCTTGAACGACTTACACTCAAGTCTATATCCGAGTTAAGATCTCAGTCACTATACATGGTAGGATCATGTAACCTTGCATATGCATGCATCTCTGATGGTAGGTCAGCATCCAGGCAAAATTAGGTCACTTTGACCTATATTTTACGCTTGATTGATTTACATTCAAGTTTTCGGACGAGTTCAGATCTTAGTCACTATACATGGTAAGATCATGCAGCCCTGCATATGCATGCAACTCTGATGGTGAATCAGCATCTAGGCAAAATTAGGACACTTTGACCTATATTTTATGTTTGATTGATTTACATTCAAGTTTTCTGACTAGTTCAGATCTCAGTCA
>MJUU01052702.1:0-14994 GCA_002080025.1 Modiolus philippinarum | reverse complement strand
TTTTTTGAATGCCCATTGAATAAGACGTCTGAATTTTTCCTTTATAAGATTATGTGGTAAGGTAGTATAGAGGGTAGAGAAATCAAAACTTTCAAGGGATTCGAAAGGGGCATTATAAGCATTTAATTTATCGAGAACTTCCAATCAATTTTTTACACTCCAAAAATGATTGATACCACTGTTTTCATATACTTTGTTACAGAAATTTATAACCAGGTTTTTAATAGCAGTCAAGGTATTAGTGAGTATAATAGAAACTTTAGTAGTAGAACAGTGACTAGATGACAAAATGAATCTAGATTTATATGGCGTTTTGTGGAGTTTAGGAACCCAGTACATGGTTGGAACTGTTTTACTATCAGGTTTAGCCTGTAAAGATGTAGCTGTTAGAAAATGTATGTTTGTAATTTCATTTTCCGTTAATTGGGTTAATTCAAAAGTATTTGAACTGGTAATTTCTTTTTGGAGTACTTCTATATAATGTTTACGACAAACTACAGTGATGTTATTAGCAGCCTTATCAGCTGGGACAAAAACGAATTCCTTGCCAAATTCTTTAAGTTTCTTTTGGATTAGTATGTTTTGTTAACATATATGTACAGACAGGCATATAGTTGTGATTTTTACTTTTAATTTTCTAGGGGTAGGGGTAAATTTCGATATTTAGAGTCACATTGAACACTCCTGGCTTTTCTAAACATTGTTTTAAGATAACTTATATAACGGTAAGAGCACTGAATTGGCATACCTGCAGATAAATCCTCCTGATTTGCCACATATAACTATTTAAAAATGAATTTTGGACAAATCTGAAATGCTGAAAATACCCATTTTTCATCAATTTTGTACAAAATATTGAGTTTAATCTGACAAGTTTGACTTAAAATGACAAATCATGCTAAAATTAATACAACATTTCTATATGCAATGCACGCTTTGTGTGTTTTGGTTATTTTTATGCGAATATATACAAAAACAAATTGACTATTTAGTGTGAATTTGTTGGTGTAGAGGTAAGATTTTCGGTATTAAGAGAGACATTTAGTACGACTTATTTTTCTAAACAATGTTTTAAGACAACTAATGTATCGCACAGAACAATTTAATGGGATATATGCAGATATATCCTCCAGATTTATTTAATTGCTGGTACAAGGGTAGATCCGAGGCAGTGATACAAATCCTCCAGATTTGACATATATTATGATTTAACAGTGAACGTTGGACAAATCTGAAATATAGAAAATTCCATTTTTGATCAATGTGGGGCGAAATAATGAGTTAAAGTCGACAAATGGCTGTTAAACTACCAAATCATAAAGTAATTCATGCAACATTGTCATATACATGTACAACACAAATTTTGGGTGTTCTGGTTATTTTTATGCGAACAAAGTGAAAAAATTGACAATTTTAGGGACAATTTGTTGGGATAGGGGTAAGATTTTAGGTATTCAGAGTCACATTAAACATTCCTTGTTTTTTAAGCAATGTATTAAGACAACTTATATATCCTTAAGATCAATTAATTGGCATATCTACAGATACATCCTTCAGATTTTGCATGCATAACGATTTGACAGTGAACTTTGGACAAATCTGAAATGTAGAAAATGCCCATTTTTCATCAATTTTGGGCGAAATATCGAGTTTGAGTCAACAAATAGCTGTTGAAATAAGAAATCATAATATAATTCATGCAACCTTGTCATATACAACTCACAATTTGCGTATTCTGGTAATTTTTATGCGAACATAGACAAAAAAAAATGACATTTTTGGAGTAAATTTGTGGGGGTATGGGTAAGTTTTATGATGTAGGAAGTTTATCATGCTTCAAAATTGCATATATTTGTACCAGTTGTAAAGAAGACATTATGTACTTTATTTGTCTATTTTAAAGTGATAGTTTGGGCATCCAAAACATATAAACATTATGTTAACATGCTTAACTTTTAAGAAAGGACATCAAAAGACTAAAAACAATCCCAAGAATTATGAAATGAAAAACATACTGGTTTCTGAGGACCATTGAACTTACACAATTTCGAGAAAAATTTTAAAATTTACGTTAACATTTCGAAAGGTAGGGGTAAGGTTTTTCGATTTTTATAACGTACTGGGTGTAGAAATGGTACTTATGTGGAATATTGGTAAACTAATACCATAGGCTATTATTTTATACCATTCTTTTTATAAGTGAGGGGTACCAATCAACAATTTGAAGCAATTGAAAGAAAACTTAGTTCAAAAACGAAATTTTCCAAAATTTCGTTCGGTGGGTCTAAAAAGGGGGCCTGTTCCAACATTGCGTGCAGGTTATGCTCATGATAACATGTTTCATTTTGAAGAGTGGATATAGAAGGACTGCAAAATATGGTTCGGGTTCGTATGTGGGGGATGCACTGGGGGTTATTTCAGCCCATGGACTAATACTGTTTAGGTGATTTATATCTAATAAATATGTACCATAATCAATTGTATTGTCGTGGAGCTCTGTTATCTATACAATGGTCATTTAGAGAATTTAGAGAACCTTTTACCACGGTTTGGATAGGTAATAACATTTTTTTACATGGTCAACTTTTCGCTTTAACCTGTGCTATAGTTGGACAAATAGGAATTAATCTATTTAATCGTTTGTCGAAAATGTGGCTACCGACATTGAACTAAATTTGTAATTTTCTAAGCCATAAATGGCATTTACTATAAGGAAATAAATTTTGTTCGGAAAGGGAACTAGTATTAATTGTGTTTGGATGCAAACACAAGAAGTCTCATGTCAGAAATCTTAAGGCTTCAGATGAGATCCACAAATTTATAAACAACCTTTCTGTCAAATTTCATTCAATTCTGCGCATTTTGAATTTCCTGTTTTTTTTCGATTTCCATGACAACAGAAGCCATTGTTAAGTCTATGAGGTCAGAAAGCAATTCTACAAACGTAAGACAATGTCCCTGTAAATTTTCATCCAATTCTGAGCATTTTTATTTTCCCGCCTTTGTTACCATTTCCATGGCAACAGTTGCCATTTTGAAGTCTTGGAGACCACAAACTAAATCTACAGATGTTACGCAACTTTCTTGTAAAATTTCATCCAATTCTGAGCACTTTGATAATTTCCCCCTTCTTACCATTTCCATGGAAACAGTGTCAATATGTAAGTCTTTAGAGACCAGAAGCCAATTCTACACAGGTAAGGCAGCTTTCGTGTAAAATTTCATCCAGTTATGAGCACTCTGATTTTCCCGCCCTTTTGTACCATTTCTATGGCACCAGTCGCCATTTTGAGGTCTTAGAGACCAGAAGCCAATTCTACATATGTTAAGCAACCTTCCTGTAAAATTTCATCAATTTCTGAGCACTTTGATTTTCCTGCCTTTTTTACAATTTCCATGTTACCGGTCGGCATTTTGAAATTTCAAGGACTGAAATGCATCTTGGGATGGAGTTTCGTCATCCTGTGAAGTTTGGTTAAGATTGGGTCAGTGGTGTGCGAGAAATCCGATGGATTGATTGATTGATTGAATATTGTTTAACGTCTACTCAGCAATATTTCAGCTATATCAAGACGAGAACAAGTTTGTTAATAAATAATTATTTTGGATATGGAAAGGGCTATTGGACGGGAAATGCTGACTGCCACTGGAAAAGTAGGGTGAAATCGAAAAGGGCGGAGAATTTAGCCTTGTAGCCGATCACCTACGGACCACTAAAAAAAGAGCTTGCTATAAGGGTTCTTTAACGTGCAAGGAAGTGTGGCATTTCTTCCAACACGTGGACCTGAGTTTACATCCCATCCGAAAGATGGGTTGTGTATTTATTCATCCCGCACAACCACGGAATGGGTCCTATTTCTATATCCCGGGACCCTCGGGGTCAGCCCCCGTTTAGGAGGGGTCACACCCCGCAAGCCGGAGATACTAGGTCCTATTTCTATATCCCGGGGTTCCCTCGGGGTCCTCTGTTAGGAAGACTCATACTTCAAGCTCAGAGGATGCTGCGGGCCTATTCATAAGCCGGGACCGCGCACGGCGGAGAAATCCGATGGACAAAGTTGAGATGGAAAACGGAAGAAAAAGAATAATAACTAGATTTGCAATTGCGAGCAATAGCTGATGTCGCCCCTTGCAGCCAATTCGATGATTCTATCATGTTCGCAGCGTCAAAATGTACCTAGCAATCAATTTTCGTTGAAATCCGACAAAGTTGAAATTTTTACGTATTTTGGCGGCCATTTTGAAAATAAAAATATTAAAACGCACATCTTTAAATGGTGATCCAACTTTGTGCCAAGTTTCATGAAGTTCTGATCATGCATATCTGAGTAATTTTTCATGGACAACTTTTGGATGGAATAATAATAATAACAAGTGATAATGTGTTTGCAAGCAAACACAGAAGTCGTCCAACCAGAATTAATTCTTTAATGTTCTTTGAAAGAACAATGCGTCCTCGATTTAAAATAAAGGATTTAAAACTCATCATGATTCTGTCTATCAGTGATATCAGTACTTTTAATAAACTTGTACGCACTTTGTGGTTGCACCAGAAAAATCATTTCTACTTATATATTATGAAGTTAGGCATTTCCTCTGTTGTGTGTAATTATATCAAAATTTTAAATTACATTGAAATATATATATGTTTCATTGAATTTTGACCACCCATTTTTGAGAAAACCATTACGTCAATTGTTCAAAAACAATTTCTAGGTCTTTCCCGGAAGTTGTGTCATAATATTCTCATCATTGATTAACAATTTAAGCTTAATATGTACATTTATTGATACTTTTATGTGAAATAAAACTTTTGGCCATGACCTTGGACTTTGACCTTGACTTTCTTTTGAAGGTCACATCTTCCTTAACATTTTTTGTATGTATGTCTCTTTGTATCTTCAATGGTATTTGAGCTATAAGCAAAAAACCGAAATCAGACATGAAAAATCTGGTTTTGGTCCATAGGCCCAAAACGGTTGGTCCAATAATTTTGGACCCAATGTAACAAATGTAGATCTTAACACGATACACATTTTTGCCATTACATGTTATCAGCTATCTATTATAGTTTATGAGATAATCCAACAAAAAAATCAAGGGTCAAAGTGACCAATGGCCTTTGACCTTGGCATTTTTTAATGTAACACATATCACCTAAGATGAATGGAAAAAGTTTCAGGTTTCGATTTCTCTCCGTTTTCGAGAAAAAACATACTTAAAAGATTTGATTAAATTTTCAAGGGGGATAATTCCTGAACGGTTGATCATGGAGTTTCGGTTTAAATGTAACAAATGTCGGTCAGGACCTAATTAACATTTTTGTCATTACATTGTATTAGCTATCTGTTTCAGTTTCCGAGTTGATCCAATAATAAGATTTGGGGTCATAGTTCAAAGTGACCAATGATGGTGGTCATTTGGAAAATTTCAACACCCAAGTGAACATCTTTTGGTGGTGATCTATCTACCTGTGAAGTTTGATTATGATTGGGCAAGTGATCTCTGAGAATTTGGTTTGACAAGATGATTTTTGAGGCGGAATAATAATAATAATAATAACAAGAAACGGTGCAAACACAAGAAGTCGCCAAACTTTGTTTGGGCGACTTAATAATAAGAAACGGAGGAATAACAATATGTCGTCCCGACTACTGATGTCGCCCCAGACGTCCAAGTCGATGATTCCATCTTGTTTGTGGTGTCAAAATCTATCTAGAAATCAATTTTCGTTGAAGTTCGACAATCTTGAAATTTCGATGTATTTTCGTGGTCATCTTGAATATGGCAGACATTTTGCAAAATTTTTTCGCATGAATCCCTTCCTCTAATCTTATTAAGCATTACTACAAATATGAACCAATTCTGCCATTCAGTTCCTGATTTATTGAATACTCAATATCTTGACATAAAATGGCAGCAATCTTGAAAATGGCAGCCATTTTGAAAATTTTTGTTAGTGCATGCACATCTTCTCATGGTGGTTCAACTTAGTGCCAAGTATTAATGAATTCAGTCCATGCGTCTTTGAGAAAATAGCCGGACAAAAATCATTGGAAGAAAATAAAAGAGAAAAGCAATAACAATACGAGTGATTATGTGTTTGTAAGCAAACACAGAAGTCGCCCAACCAGAACTAATTTCTTTATGTTCTTTGAAAGAACAATGAGTCCTCAATTTAAGAATTTGGTCTAAGTTATCGTCATTCTGTCTATCAGTGATATTAGTATTTTTGAATAACCTGTACACACTTTATGATTGCATCAGAAAATTCATTTGTATTTATATATTATGAAGTAAGGCACGTCCTCTATGGTGTGTAATTATATTATAATTTTAAATATTACATTGAAATACATACATGTTTCATTGAATTTTGATCACCCATTTTTGAGAAAACTAGTTCGTCAATTGTTCAAAAACAACTGATAAGTCTTTCACGAAAGCTGTGTCATAGTATTATAATACATGATCAACAATTTAAGCTTAATATGTACATTTACTGATACTTTTATGCGAAATAAAGTTTTTGGCTATGACCTTGGACTTTGATCTTGACCTCACTTTGAAGGTCACATCTTCCTTTACATTTTTTGTATTGAATGTGTCTTTGTATCTCCAATGGTATTTGAGTTATAGGCAAAAAACCCGAAATCAGACATCAAAAATCGATTTTTGGTCCATAGGCCCAAACCGGTTGGTCCAATAATTTTGGACCCAATGTAACAAATGTAAATCTAAACAAGACACATATTTTTGCCTTTACATGTTATCAGCTATCTACTACAGTTTATGAGATAATCCAATGACAAGGTCTAAGTCAAAGTTCAAAGTGACCAATGATCTTTGACCTTGGCATTTTTAAATGTAACACATATCACCTAAGTTTAATGGAAAAGGTTTCAGGTTTCTATCTCTCGAGAAAAACCTACTTTAAAGATGTGACGAAACTTTCAAGGGGCATAACTCTTGAACGGTTGACTATAGAATTTCGATCCAAATGCAAGAAATGTCCGTCATGACGTAACTAACATTTTTGTCATACATTGTTTTAGTTATCTTTTACAGTTTCCGAGTTCATCCAATAATAAGATTTGGGGTCAAAGTTCAAAGTGACCAATGACGGTGGTCATTTTGAAAATTTCAACACCTGATTGCACATCTTTTGGTGGTGATCTACCCTCCTGTGAAGTTACATTATAATTGGACAAGGGGTTTCTGAGAATTGGGTTTGACAAGATGATGGAAAGAGGCGGAAAATAATAAGAAGAAACGGTGCAAAAACAATAAGTCACCAAACTTTGTTTGGGCGACTTAACTAGATTTGCAATTGCAAGCAATAGCTGATGTCGCCCTGACAGCCAATTCGATGATTCCATTTTGTTTGTAAAGTCAAAATCTACATAGAAATCATTTTTCTTTGAAATCGGACAATGTTGAAATTTTGAGGTATTTTGGCGGCCATCTTGAATATGGCGGACATTTTGCAAATTTTTTTCGCATGAATTCCTTCCTCTTCATCTTTTTATACGATTGCAAAATTTTTTGCGGTCGTATAATGGTATGGTGACGTCGTCGTCTGAAGACACTTTTGTTTTTATCAATAACTTTAGTTCCAGTTGATCAATCCTTATGAAATTTTAAGAAAATGGTCTTTGGCACAAAAGAAAGGCTTTGATAGGTTTTGGTTATTGTTACCCCACCCGTTTTTTAAAAAAGGGACCAAACAGGGTTGAATTGAGTGTTTTCACATATATGGCTGTAGAATCTTTATTATTTATTGGATTTTGATGGGGTTTCTTTCAGAGTGCTGCTTAGGAAATTTCCAATCTTGAGTAGGTCAACGGATTTCACATCGCATATACCGTTTCTTAGATAAACGGGGCCCAAAAGGGGCAAATCTCAAAAATTTTAGTCTGATTTTGATGCAGTTTTTTCCAGTTGATTCCTTATCAAAAAATTAATATAGTGCTGCACATTCAGATTTTTGATAATTTGTTTCCTTTCCGAGCAGTGAGGGCCAAACGGGGCCAAAATTGCAAACATGTAGATTACCTACACTTTTATTTTTCGTTGAATTTGGATGGGATTTTTTTCTTTGGATTCCTCTTGTCGTAAGCTTTCAATAGTATTGCAACAGATTTGGTGTAGCTCTTACCGTTTCCAATCCATTAAGGGTCAAAGGGGCCAAAATTGCTTATTTTTAGAAATATGTGAAATTTTTATTTTTCATCAGATTTTGATGGGATTTTTCTCTTTAGATTCCTTTTAACATTAGGTTTAAGTAGTATGTGACATATTTGACGTATCTGTTACTGTTTCTAAGGGACCAAACAGGGCCAAAATTACAGTAGTTTTTATTTACATTAGATTTTTTCTTTGGATTTCTCTTGATGTAACTTAGCTTTTAGTTGGAAGTCAAAAAACTTTGCATACCTCTTACTATTTCTGATCAACAAGGGATCAAAAGTGCTGATTTCTATTTTCCCTTTTGTATGTCCAGCTCCTTATTTTGTCCATCAAATTCCTATATCAAGCTCATTATTGTCTCCACATTGATTTTGAATTACACTTGTTCAAATTTCAGTGGTCGACATGCTGCGGTCGTATCATGCTGCGCTCGGCGTAGCCCTTTATTAAACATTAATACAAGATATGAACAAAGTCTGCCATTTAGTTCCTGATTTATTGAAACCTCAATATTTTGACGTAAAATGGCGACCATCTTGAAAACGGCAGCAATTTGGAAAATTTTTGTTAGTGCATGCACATCTCCTCATGGTTGTTCAACTTTGTGCCAAGTATGAATGAATTCTGTCCATGCATCTTTGAGAACGACGCCAAACAAAAAAGCATTGGACGAAAATAAAAGAGAAAAGCAATAACAATACTAGATTTGCGATTGCAAGCAATAGCTGATGTCGCCCCAGACGTCGAAGTCGATGATTCCATCGTGTTTGTAGTGTCAAAATCTACCTAGAAATCAATTTTTGTTGAAATCGGACAATGTTGAAATTTTGACGTATTTTGGCGGCCATCTTGAATATGGCTGACATTTTGCAAATTTTTTTCGCATGAATTCCTTCCTTTCATCTTTTTAAACATTAATATCAAATAGGAACAAATTCTGCCATTCAAGTCCTGATTGTCCTGATTAATTGAATCCTAAATATTTTAACGTAAAATGGCAGCCATTTTGAAAATTTTTGTTACTGCATGCACATCTTCTCATACGGTTCAACTTTGTGCCAAGATTGAATGAATTCTGTTCATGCATCTTTGAGAACAAAAACCGGACAAAAATCATTGGAAGAAAATAAAAGAGAAAAGCAAATACAATACTAGATTTGCAATTGCAAGCAATAGCTGATGTCGCCCCCTGCAGCCAATTTGATTGATTAATTGATTGAATATTGTTTAACGTCTACTCAGCAATATTTCAGCTATACCAAGACGAGAACAAGTTTGTTAATGAATAATCACTTTGGGGTATGGAAAAGGCCATGGGACGGGAAATTCTGACTGCCACTGGAAAAGTAGGGTGAAATCGAAAAGGGCGGAGAATTTAGCCTTGTAGCCGATCACCTACGGACCACCCCAAAAATGAGCTTGCTTCAAGGGTTCTTTAACGTGCAGGAAGCGTGGCATTTCTTCCAACACGTGGACCTGAGTTTACATCCCATCCGAAAGATGGGTTGTGTATTTATTGATCCCGCACAGCCACGGAATGGGTCCTATTTCTATATCCCGGGGTTCCTTCGGGGTCCTCAGTTAGGAAGACTCATACTCCAAGCTCAGAGGATGCTGCGGGCCTATTCATAAGCCGGGACTGCGCACGGCGGGTCATTTTGGAAATTCAAAGATTTCTTGCACATCTTGAGGTGGTTGTCCACATCGGTGCCAAGTTTGATTAAGTTACGACCACCCAGTTCGTTCTGAGATATTGATTGGACAAAGTTAAAAAAATTCATTGGAGAATAATAATAATGAAAAATAATAAGAAACAGAGTAAACACAACAAGTCACCAAACTTCGTTTGGGTAACTCAATAACGAGTGATGATATGTTTGCATGCAAACACAAGTCACCCAAACCAGATTCCATACTCAATTGCTCTTTGAAAAAATTCTGTGTTGCATATGTACTACCAATGATTGTAATAAGTTGTTCTGAAATATTTTTCTTTATTCCTCATGCAAGAATTACTTTCTTAAACTCATTATGTTTTTGCCTATCAGTGCGATTAGTGTTTTGATTCACTTGTCAAAATTAAGCTGGATTGCGTCAGAAAGTTTTGTCATTATGACTACCCATCTCTGAGATAAAGTTTGGAAAAAGTCTGTAAAATCCATTGAGGAATAATAATAATAAAAATGCTTTGTTGTAAATTTTCACTAATGATTAATAATATGTTCTGAAATAATTGTTTTTTTATTCATCATTTAAGAATTGTGTCTTCAACTCATTATGTTTTCGTCGAACAGTGCTAGTAGTGTTTTGATTCAAGGTTAAAACTTCATATCCTATTTCATCATATATAATCATTTCTATTATAAATATTACATGATGATATATAATCAATTATGATGTGATGTGTTTTTGGTTACATAAAGTTTTATCAGTATCAATTATTTAGCTGTGTGACTACCAGTAATTAAACTGTCAAATCAAAAGTTGATAAATTTTTGCCAGATGCGTCACACTGGTTGTTTTAGGTAAAAATGTGTATAATCTTAACTAGTTAGAACAGATGGTTTATATTTCCCCAATTATTTAAATATATGCCCAATTATTTAAGTATATACCTGTCATCACTTACACCACTAATAAAATTCTAATTGCAGTTGACGTTAAGGTTATCAATGTCAAACTGCTAAAAANAACACAAATGATATAAAATGAAGTAATTTTCATTCATTTAAATAGCAAGAAATGATCTAATAATTTTGGACCAATGTAACAAATGAAGATCTTAACAAGACACACATTTTTGCCATTATAGTTAATAAGCTATTTGTATGGTTTAAGAGTTATAACAAAAACAAGGTATAGGATCAAAGTTCAAAGTGACCAATGACCTTTGACCTTGGCATTTTTAAATGTAACACATATCACCTAAGTTGAATGGAAAAGGTTCCACGTTCCTATCTCTTACTGTTTTCAAAAAACCATACTTAAAGATACGACAAAATTTTCAAGGGGCATAACCCATGAACAGTTGACCATAGAGGTTCGGTCCAAAAGTAACAAATGTCCGCCATGACCTAACATTTTTCACTAGCAGATATGTTTTGATCTTGTTTGGCCATTTTGATCTTATCACGATCTTAACAAGCTGAGCACAATTTTGTTAAGACTGTCTAAGATATCCAGTCGCATTTCAAGGGAATTGCTTTCAAGGACGATCAAGACCTGTTCAGTTTATCAAGATCAAAAAAAGATAACTGAGTTCAAGGACGATCAAGATATGTTAAGTTTGTCCAGATCAAACAAGATCAAATCAGGATCTTGTTTGATCTAAACAAACTTAATTTGTCTTGTTTGTTCCTGAACAAAAATAACAAGACAATCTTGTTTAATCTTGAATTATCTTAACACGTCTTGATCGTCCTTGAAAACTAACTTAAAATCTAACACTGTCTTAACAAAATTGTATTAAGCCTGTCAAGATCACGATAAGATCAAAATGGCCAAACAAGATCAAAACATATCTGCTAGTGTTTGTCATACAAATAATCAACTATCCTTTACGCTTTTTGGGTTATTCAAATGAAAAGTTTTGAGGTCAAAGTTCAAAGTGTCCAATGACGGTGGTCACTTTGGAAAATCTAAGACCTTTTTGCACATCTTGGGGATGGTATCTGCTAGGGTGCTAAGTTTCATTAAGTTTGGACCATCCATCTCTGACAAAACGTGCGGACAAAGGTCGTGAAATTGAGGAATAATAATAGAGAAAAATAATAAGAAACAGAGTAAAAACAATAAGTCACCAAACTTCGTTAGGGTGACCTAATAATAGAGAAACAGACAAAAAACAATATGTCGTACCGACTACGTCTGGGGCGACATAACTAGATTTGCAATTGCAAGCAATAGCTGATGTCGCCCCAGACGTCCAAGTCGATGAATCCATCTTGCTGGTAGTGTCAAAATCTACCTAGAAATCAATTTTCGTTGAAATCGGACAATGTTGAAATTTTGAGATATTTTGGCGTCCATCTTGAATGCGGCGGACATTTTGCAAAATTTTTTCGCAAAAATTGCTTCCTCTCATCTTATTAAACATTTATACAAAATATGAACAAATTCTGCATTTCAGTTCCTGATTAATTGAATCTACAATATTTTGACGTAAAATGACGGTCATCTTGAAAATGGCAGCCATTGTGAAAATTTTTGTAAGTGCATGCACATCTTCTCATGGTTGTTCAACTTTGTGCCAAGTATGAATGAATTCTGTCCAGGCATTTTTGAAACTAAGCCGGACAAAAATCATTGGAAGAAAATAAAAGAGAAAAGCAATAACAATACTAGATTTGCAATTGCAAGCAATAGCTGATGTCGCCCCTTGCAGCCAATTCGATGATTCTATCTTGTTCGCGACATCAAAATCTACCTAGAAATCAATTTTCGTTGAAAGTTGAAATTTTGACGTATGTTTGCGGCCATCTTGGAAATGGCGGCCATTTGGAAAAACAATTTTCGCATCAATTCCTTCTTCTCATCTTATTGAAGATTAAACAAAATATGATAAGGCTCTTCAAAGCAGTACCTGAGATATTGAATCTTCAATTTTTTTTAGGCTCGAGGTAAAATGGCAGCCGTCTTGGAAATGGCGGCCATTTTGAAAAAAAATTTGGTTACAAGGTGATCGAACTTTGTGCCAAGTATGAATGAATTATGTTAAGGAATCATTGAGAACTTGTCCGGACAAAAAGAGGTGGAAGAAAGAAAGAAAGCGTATTATAACAAAAATTTATAACTGTATCAGGATGCTGATACAAAAGTCTCCAAAACGAATCCCAAATCAGAAATCCGGGCTAAAAATCACTTCCACAACCGTAAGCAACCTGTATGTTGATTTTCAATCAATTCTGAGCACTTTCAATTTTCCCGCCGTTTTCCTGTTTCCATGGCAACGGTTGCCATTTCGATGTATTGGAGTCCAGAAACCAATTCCTCATGTCTTAAACAACCTTCCTATAAATTTTCATCCAATTCTGAGCACTTTGATTTTCCCGCCTTTTTTGCCGTTTCCATGGCAACGGGTGCCATTTTGAAGTTTTGGACACCGGAAACCTATTCCCCATGTCCTACGCAACCTTCCTGTAAATTTTCATCCAATTCGGATCACTTTGATTTTCCCGCCTTTTTTGCCGTTTCCATGGCTACCGGTGCCATTTTGAAAATTCCAAGACCGGATTGCAAATCCTCACATGGGGTCCATCAACCCATGAAGTTTGGTCAAGATCCGAGCAGTGGTCTCTGAGAAAATGCGTGGACAAATTTTGAGGCGGAAAGACAAGAAGAAGAACAAGAAGAACTAGATTTGCAATTGCAAGCAATAGCTGATGTCGCCCCTGGCAGCAAATTTGATGATTCCATCCTATTCGCAGCGCCAAAATCTACTTAGAAATCAGTTTTCATTGAAATCGGACAAAGTTGAAATTTTGACGTATTTTTGGCGGCCATCTTGAAAATGACGGCCATTTTGAAATTTTTTTTTGCATAGATTCCTTTCTCTCATCTTACTGAACATTTATGTACAATATGAACAAATTATTCAATACAGTTCCTGAGATATTGAATCCTCCATTTCTCAACGTAAAAGGGCGGCCATCTTTGAAATGGCGGCCATTTTGAAAATTTTTGATGGTGCATGCACATCTTCTAATGGTGGTCCAACTTTGTGCCAAGTATTATTGAATTCTGTCCAGGCATCTTTGAGAAAACAGGCGGACAAAAATCCTTGGCGGAAAGAAAGAAAGAATAATGAAAAATAATAATAACAAAGAAACGGACCAAAAACAATATGTCGTCCCGACTACGTCTGGGGCGACATAATAATAAGAATTGAGTAAAAACAATAAGTCTCCCCAAACTTCGTTTGGGAAACTTAATAACAAAGAAACGGACCAAAAAAAAAACAATATGCATCAATTCCTTCTTCTCATCTTTTTGAACATTTACACAAAATATGATCAGGCTCTTCAAAGCAGTACCTGAGATATTGAATCCTCAATTTTTTAAGGTTTTCGAGGTAAAATGGCAGCCATCTTGGAAATGGCGGCCATTTTGAAAAAAAATTTGGTTGCATGCAAAACTTCATAAGGTGATCCAACTTTGTGCCAAGTATGAATGAATTATCTTAAGGCATCATTGAGAACTTGTGCGGACAAAAAGAGATGGAAGAAAGAAAGAAAGCGTATTAATAATAACAAAGAAACGGACCAAAAACAATATGCATCAATTCCGTCTTCTCATCTTATTGAACATTTACACAAAATATGATCAGGCTATTTAAATCAGTACCTGATAAATTGAATCCTCAATTTTTTTAGGTCTTCGAGGTAAAATGGCAGCCATCTTGGAATGGCGGCCATTTTGAAAAAAAATTTGGTTGCATGCACAACTTCATAAGGTGATCCAACTTTGTGCCAAGTATGAATGAATTATGTTAAGGTATCATTGAGAACTTGTGGGGACAAAAAGAGGTGGAAGAGAGAAAGAAAGCGTAATAATAATAACAAAGAAACGGACCAAAAACAATATGTCGTCCCGACTACGTCTGGGGGAGACATAACTAGACTTGCAATTGCAAGCAATAGCTGATGTCGCCCCTCGCAGCCAATTTGAGGCTTCCATCTTGTTCGCAGCGTCATAATTCACCTAGAAATAATTTTTCGTTGAAATCCGACAAAGTTGAAATTTTTACGTATTTTGGAATAGTCGGCCATTTTGATTTTTTTTTTTTTTGTTGCATGTCCATCTTCT
>MJUU01052699.1:64960-93057 GCA_002080025.1 Modiolus philippinarum | reverse complement strand
AGAACGAAACTTCCAGAATTTGACAATAATCGTGCAGATAATAATCCAAAAGTGAGAGAAAGAGACAATATTCGCAAAGAAAAGGGTAAAATATATGCGGACAATAAACGCAATGCAGTTCATCATAATGTAAAAGTTGGTGACAGAGTTTTAATCAAACAATTCAAAGAGAATAAACTTACACCTAATTTTAGACCTGAACAGTATCAAGTTGTTAACACAAACGGGAATGCTATTACTGCACAAAACTCAGATGGTGTTATTGTGAAGAGAAATGTTACACATGTTAAGAAATATGAAACGCGAAAAGATGACAATGATATTGTAGACAATGCGAATGAACATACATGCATCGATGAGCAAAATTCTGAAAGTGACAATACGCGTCCGAAAAGGGAGAAGAGAAAACCGAAATACCTTGATGACTATGTGTGTGACTGAGATACTTTAATCATGATTTACTTTTTGCATGCTATGTGAATTCATTGTTTTTCTAAAAGTAATAGTTAATAAAATGTAGTCTAGTAGTCTAGTATTAAAGACGTATTTTGTGTCTAGTATTAAAGACGTATTTTGTGCCTAGAGCGCGAACCCTACACTGATATATTACGAGTTGCTGACTTCTACTAATAATGGACTTCTGGTAATGTACATACGGTGTCCGCACAATATTCATTCGAGTATCCGAATTGTTTTTCTCAAGATGTGTACCTCCATTTATGCCATTATCTGAGTAATACTAAATGTGTCACCAAATGTTGACAGGCGGAAAATAATCACTCATACAAGAATTAAGTTAATTAAATCAAATGTTAATTAAATAAACAGTGCCGAAACCTTAATTTAAATTAGCGACAGGTGTTACCCAGAATATTAACCTAACAAATTAAATTTTAAAATATCGAAATTGAATTTAGGAAATTTAAAAAATGTTCAAAAAGATTTTCAAAATTTACACTACGACATCATGACAAAATTTTAACTTTGAAAAAAAATGTGTCACACATATGTTGCAGAATCAAGTGATTTTCTTTACATGTTATATAAAATCAATGAAAAATGCCAAAAACATAAATAATGTACTGATATGATACTAATGTTCTTGATGCATGCATCTTTCATGTCTCAGTTCGTGTTGCATGTGAATTGTCGTGATTTTGGATTTATGATTTTAGAATCCCCCTTTCCAGTTGTTCTTGCTTCGGTATTCGTTTGCCGATGAATCTATGAATAGATAAGAAAGCACACTGAAAAGTAAATATAAATGTACAACTACCATTGACAATTTTACAAGATATGTAATCCACAAAGAAAAAGGTTGAAAAACCTAACAATTACCAAGTAAGCTGATTATTATGTAATAAAACAATTATGACTCTTTTGAATCGGTCGATATGAGTTTTAATAGACCTTAAAATTCTAATATTAACCTCCGCCACCGGCGTCGGTCAAATTTATTTTAGGTCTATTAAACCCATATTGACCTCTACAAAAGACCATAATTGTATATTATCATTGAAACCTCTCAATATGTATACAAAAATGTTCTTTAGAATGAATTAATTTAGACCAAACATGCCATGAAGGTTTTATGAGGTGCTGACCAATTTTTGTTCGTATATCAAAATGACCTCTGAATAGATACATCGGCAAAGGAATACCGAGGCAAGAACCAGGAAAGGGGAAATTATAAAATCATAAATCCAAAATCACGGCAATTCACAGCAACACCAATTGAGACAGTATGACAAAGACATAACAAATAAACAAAAATGAACAATAACGCCACAAAACTAAAGCACTAATTAAAGCCAAACGTAGCTATAAGGTGCTGACTAAGTTTTGTTACTGAAGTGCCGATAACTAATCCAAATGCTGGACATTTTAAAACATTGGACCCAATGGAAACACATTCTCTTTCTGAAAGAACTGGTCTTAAAACTTTAACTTAGTCATGGTGTATTTAAGATGCCCCCCTTCAAAATAGCTGACTTATCGGACTGCTCCTTATCCAAGATTGCTACCAATGGAGAGCATTTATTATTGGAGTATATTCAAACCATTTAACGTTGTGTCTTGCGGATATGTTACGTATCAAATATGACGGCCATTAATGATATAGTTTAATACTGAACCTAATTACTTCAAAAGTTTCTTAACACAGTTTGCATTAAAAAATATAGTATCTGCAGATGGCAATTGTGACAACTTGTATCTCTTCAGTCCAGATCAAACCAAAATTTGTGGAAACCCATACACTGAAATACGTGTAAAATGTGATAGAAAACAATTTACCAATATGATCTGAAGTAAAACAGTGGATAACAGGAAACATCTACAATGACTAAAAAATACAATCACATACCACAATCTGACAAGAAACTATACAGGAAAATACACAAATTGGACAAACGTAAACAACGATAGGAACTCGGGACAGCCGGACTTGGTTCCGGCACTAGCAAACGCAAGCGGTAGGGTTAAACCGGATCTTGGTACCCAACCCTCTCCTTTATCTGTCCTGTGTCTCCTTACAGTATAATAAACATACGAATGAAACCCAATACAGGTAGACTATTAACTAAATGAAAGCCATGATCAACTAAGGACAGAGCTATGCACGAGGGAGATACTCCTTAGTTACAAACAAAATTTTCCTGGATTAGATAGTGTAAACTTCGAAATTGTATCGGTTTACGGGCCAACCCCGAAGTACTGGCTATTGGGTTTGTGAATATCCTCGAAGACTAACAGGACACCAGCAGAAGGCATCGGCCCATTGGTAATAAATGACAAAATACCGGAGTTACTGTCATTATAGTTTCTGCATATGGCCATTTTGACAACTTATTTTACGAAAGGATATGGAGTAAATGAACATGAGACCATAACACATATGTTAATTAACTTCAACTGCAATAATTTAAATGAGCTGTATGGCCATTTCGGAAATGAATTCCTATCTTATGTCTCTTAAGTACAGATTAAATCATAAAACATTTGGAAATCCATAGGCTAAGGTACTTGTAACAGCTGACAAAGGACGATTTTAATCAATAAAGGAAGCCAAAATCAACAACGGACAAAGCTTTGCTCGAGGGAAATCCTCCTAATTTTAAACAAAATTTTCTTAGATTTAGATATTGAAAATGAGACCCTTTGAAATGGAAGTTTAATTCACTGATTGTATCGGCCATAGTCGAGGGTGCGATAGAGGATCTTTAGAGCCTGTTGATACGTTGAATGTCTGAAAAAAACACATATCTTTTACTTACTTTGTAAATATGTCATCTATGACTTGCTTCTCTTTCACTAGAATTAAACGAACAAACATTACAAAAAAATAATATGAATGAACATTCACATGTAAAAATATTTAAATTGATTTCATTGTCACTTCTCCTCTCTCTCTCTCTCTCTCTCTCTCTCTCTCTCTCTCAAAGTGTGTGTGTGTGTTGATATAATGACACAGAACTGTATATTTAATTGCACAATAAAAGTTAAGTATATTATTTGTGTTATAAACTGTAATATACATGGTATATAGGAGATCGCTTTACCCTATAGATGAATAATACCAACATTTAAGTGCAACAGCATAGGAAGAAATATTGACACAGTCTTCGTCATTGCTCGTTTCACCTTTTTTCTTTAACAAAATGTGCTGGAAAAGATTTAATTCGATTAAAAAAGGGTTTCTATCACTAATAAGAGTGGTAGTAATTAGTTTGAATTTAGATTGGATTATTTTATGAAGATTATGTCCGATTTTTTATTTTTAATTTCGAAAGTATCCATTCTTTGTTCGCTACTAACGTTTACACTTCCTTATGTTAATCCAAAAAGTACTGATGAGATATAAATTGTCGAAAAAGCAACTTTGCCAATTTGATGCTTAGTATTTGTTGCTTTGATATTTGGTAAATGTTTAACCATAAACCAGTTTTACTCTACTGGTAGATTTTGCTAGCGCTTTTACCAAGTCCGGTTGTCCCGAGTTCCTATCGTTGTTTACATTATTTTGTCTTATTTGTGTTTTTCATGTGATTTTTCCTTGGCAGGTTGTAGCATGTAATTGTAATTTTCAGCCATTGTAGATGTTTCCTGTTATCCCCTTTTTTATTATATAGATGACCTAACGATTCTGTTTGCTTTTTTTTTCAATATTCTATTAAGTTCAAACACTTTTTAAAATAAAGTTCATTTTGGGTGTCGACGGGTGTTATCAGGCGCTCTTGGCGCAGGTGTTTATTATATATTGTAAAAAAATGATGACTAGGAAATCTGAATACAATAATAGAAAAAAGAAGAGAAACGGGGAATGTGTCAAAGAGACAACGACCCAAAGGGCAAAAGGCCACCATAAGATCTTCAATGAACGGTGAGAAAACCCCACACCCAACGGCAGGTCGGAGTCGGCTCCTGAACAAAGAGCAATCAAGTCCAGCGAAATAAACATCATCCTAGACTCCTATAGACATAAAGTAAACTAACTAGAAACGGGTCAAGACACACAAAGGCTTAATAAATTCCTGACTTAGGACAGGCGCAAACCTGCTGCGGCGGGGTTAAACTAGTTTTATTGGATCCAAACCTTCCCCCTACAGCCAATGTGATAAATAAAAAAACAATCGTAACAACAGTAAAATTCGGTTGGCAACAGGACTGAGTCAATTGTGAAAAATGAAACTGAAAGAACTAAATATACGGATAAAAACATGAAATCACAAGAGACTACTAACAGTTAACTGACATGCCAGCTCCAGACCCATCACCAACTGACAAAGTAAGTTATGTACCCTCAGTATACAGCTTCCACCAAGATCCCTTCCTGTGAGGAGTTTAGAATAATGATTTCATGTATATACCGGAATACATAACCCGTATCCATGCAATACATATTTTAGAAATTTAGAATGTGTTTAGTTAAATTGCAAAGACCCTATCAAAAAATCAATGTTAATACCAAAGAAGGCCATACGTAATGACTTGACGACAATACCGTAATTATAACCGTAATGAATTAGACGATTTAAAGGTTTTATAAGTTTGTTAGGCGAGTTTAAGTATTTTTTACTCTTATTACCAGCCTTGATTAGATGTTTACAGGCTGCATTGTATTTAGGAACTAAGTCTTTATATCGATGATAAAATTTAGTAAAGGTTTTCACTAGTTTGTGATAACGAAAACCCTGATGTAATAGTTTTTCAGTTATGAAAAGATTCCGTTCATTAAAATCGCAAACGTTATTACATACTCGAGCAAATCGAACAAGTTGAGATATGTAAACACCATATGATGGCGCTAATGGAACATCACCATCCAGAAATGGATAATTAACTACGGGAAAAGAAAAATCATCCCTTTTATCATAAATTTTAGTATCTAATTTACCATTCGTTATATCAAAATTGATGTCTAAGAACGGACAATGATGATTATCAGAATTGGCTTTATTCAAAGTAAGTTCTTTAGGGTCCTTATAATACGTATTGAAGTCGTCATTATTTAAAGTTAAAATATCATCAAAATATCGGAAAGTGTTGTTAAACTTTTCAATTAAATGCTGTTTAGATGGGTCTTTGCTGATGTTGGTCATAAACTGAGATTCGTAGCAGTACAAAAAGAGGTCCGCTATAAGTGGTGCACAATTGGTACCCATAGGAATTCCTATGATCTGGCGATAAATACAGTTACCGAAACGAATGAATGCATTAATAGTATGATTTTAGATCTTGACATTTAGCAAAAATAAAAAGTAGTATGCTTTAATTATATTTATTTCAAATGCATCGTAAATTCTTACCATTTAACAATTACAAAACTCGCAATTGGTACAATTTATCTTATATTTCAAGAATTAAATAAACACATCTATTTTTGCAAAAAGACAAACAGACTTAGTTTCACCATATCTGCGAAGCTGTAATTTTCTGCCTGTAATTGAACAGGTACTTGCAATGCCAAGAACAATTAAACAAAGATCTTGACGTCATAGTTTTACAGGGAATATGCATGTGCCAGCTCAGTTCCCGTCACAAAATAAAGCTTCGCAGAATCTGTGAAAGGGTGTACTGCGCAATCAAAACACTTGAAGGCTTACCGTCTATTCCGTGAGATATAGTGGACGCCATTGTAGAATCGTGGAATGTAATTGCGTCAGGAGAATAAAAAATATATAATGAACTTTGAGGCTAACGATAATGTTTTAAATATACAATTATAAAATATCAAATGCAAATAATAAATGAACTTATATGAAAAATGATAGCATATGTAAATACAAATTTAAACATATCTGGTGTACTCAAAGCCAAATGTGAAGATTTTGACTTTGTAAAACTTTATTTATACGCTTGTTACATTCCTATTATGATTATTGTATGTAAAAATGTATCAATATATATTTGAAACCATTTGAATAAATATGATTAAACCAAACAATTAAAAGTATTTTATCCCAAAATATTTTATCCAAAACGAAATCGTATCTTATAATGTATATCTTATTTTTATGCTTATCAGCACAACATATAATACAAAAAATGTTCAATACTTTTTATCTGGTATCTGGCCTGACGAATATGGAATAGTTAAACAAAATAAACGCAGTTACTTTAAACATTATTAAATGCACCAACGTCAGTTGGAAGTTCAAATCGTGAACAGAATTCTTCACAAGTTCAAAAAAAAATAACATACAATATTTTGTATACATTTATACACAATCCTTTCGAAAAACAATGTAGCACTTTGTCATGTTTTTCAAAGGAACTGTCATTTATTCAATGAACCAGTCACAACATCACTGCATTTGATTGGTCAGAAAGTCAGATAGGGACACATTTATTGAATCGATCCTAATGGTTGTTCAGAGTTCTTCCTACTATGACACTATTGATCCAACTTTGTCATATCTCTACAATTTCTTAGATATATCTGAACATCGCATTTTTAACATCAATTACAGTGCAAACTTTACTGTACGGCAACTCATTAATGATTCTCTCCTGTACCAAACTTCTGTAGCTATGTATCCCAGTATATGATATGTGACTGATACTTCAGTTAGTTAACCAGACAGTCTTGTTACAAGCTTGTCGGTACCGGACTTTTTTTAAATTTCATTAATGGTTACAGATAGTCCTGTTACAAACTTGTGTAACTATAAATATATCCGGGTACATTTTATGTGATTGATATTTCATTAATGGTACTAGACAGTCTGTAGCTACTAGAATATCCCAGTATAAATGTAATTGATACTTCGTTATTTTTACCAGACAGTCCTGGTACAAAGTTGTGTAACTAGATCCATGTATATGGTGTGTTATTAATACTCATACAAGCATAAAACGATATTAATTCCACTTATACCATTGAATCTCATTAAAAATGCAACTCTTTATGAAGACGATGTTCAAACACAACAGTGGATTTTCGTTTGGGATACTGTGTATCTGGTGGCAGTTTTGTTTCAAATACATCTGATACACAACAAGACATATCCGTCAATACTGACAAAATATTAATACGAGATTGTTGTTTTGTTTTCATAAGTTTTAAATGTTCTGTTATTGTTACATGTAATGAATATAACATCCAGCCTCCAACTCTGTCTCTACCATAGGATGATTTTTCTGGAAAAATACATATCTTTATCAAATAATATCAGAATGGCAAGACATTGGTCGACCTTTTAAAATAAATACGACCGAAACAAGTATTACAATAGCTTGGTAATTACAATGGGTCACGCGAAGCATCAATTCTACTATTTTAGGTGCTGTTGTTAATTGTCAACTCTCAAAGTTTATTTGACAAAATGAATAGCAATGAGAGGACTGTTTTCCCGTCACATTACGCATTGAGTATTACTTGACTTCCTTAATGTACATAAGTTTAAACAAGCTTAGCAATATCTCATTATGCATTGAATATTTTGCATTTAATTTAAGTATTCTATTTGCATCCAGAAACTTTTTGAAACTTGACTATACAATGTAAATTTATCCTTACAACTTCGGAGACATACAAGTGTAACCGAATATGATACTTACTCTTTGAGGCAACAATTGGAAATGTAAACACTAAGTTCAACTTTTCAAATATATTTTACGAAAGGATATGGAGTAAATGAACATGAGACAGTAACACATATGATCCATAATTTCAAAAAATGTTTAAAATGCATAAAAAACCAAACGAATAGGAAAAATGAAAGGATACGGAGTGAATGTACATGCACACGATACATAGAGAACTCCAGTTTATCAAGGACAGGGCTTTCATTCCTGTCTACATCTTGATGTCGCCTGAGGGTCTTCAACTAGAGGGTCTTCAAACGAAATCCGAATAATAAGTAATATCAAATATATAGCTAAGGACAAACCTACGATCGAAAGAGTTAAACCTTAGGTTTTATAATTTATATAAATAATTGAACAAAGTGTACACATGAGATATTATCTCATGTACAAGTAAACCATATCTAAGACAAATAAAGAGTATACATCTCTAACACGGGGAATTGTTTTACCATCTCCACACTGCATTAAAAGACAAACACCTGTATTAAATATTTAACGAAAGAATATGTTAACTCCAACTGCAGTAATTTTAATGAGCTGTATGGCCATTTCGGAAATTGATTAGTCATCAGCAGCACTAGAACCCAAAGATAGGAAATCTATAATTTCAAAAAAAATGTTTAAAATACATAAAAACCAAACGAAATCCGAATAATCAGTAATATCAAATATATAGCTAAGGACAAAACTACGATGGAGGGAGTTAAACCTTAGGTTTTATAATTTATATAAATTTAGATAATAGTTAATGAACAAAGTGTACACATGAGATATAAATATACCTGAATTTGAAGAGTAAACAATCAAACAGTCATCCTCGCATGGTGGGTAGACAATACGTATAATGTCCTTCGTTTTAGTGTGAGACTTTCTGAATCCAAAGATTTCCATAAAGCCTTTTGCTTCAGTAATATCTTTAGTATCTTGGTTATCGTTGTTGTAAGAGTTGTTTTCTGGTATTTCTGATTGTTCATTCAAAGGCGGTGTGTTCTGTATTTCTACTTTATGACCCTGGTCTACTTTTTCTTCCGTTTGTTTGACCATTTCATCTGATCTACATGCCTGCAAGATTGCATGATTCGTAAGATAAGTCTAGTGTTTAAAGAAATCAAAATGAATAATTTCAATATAATCTGTAAGCGGCTAGGAATTCAAAATTGTTTCATACAAAGTAGCACCGATTGGAAAGTCAGAGTTGCGATTATGGACGAAGGAAAGCAAATCTGTTTTAATATTGAAAATTACTAAGGTCCAAATGCATGTTTTTGTTGTTGTCGTGTAAGTTTCCACTCAATTAATGAAATATTTTTGTACTTACTGAAAATTATATATATATATATATATATATATATATATATAATAATAATAATAATAATAATAATAATAATAAAATGTCTATAGGTAACAACAAACAGCCTTGTTTACTAAGTGTTGGATCGATAAAACATAAGTTAATCGATACAATTACAAATTAAATAAAGAAATATAAATGTCTATGTGTTATAATTATAACAACACTAAAATGTTATATTTTCATATAACAATAACTTTAAAATAAAACGCGACGTTTCAGTTCACAAAGAACTTTTCTCAAACGAATGATAATGGCGTCTGAATATGAAATCTGACACTAATCTTCTTATCAAAAAAAAATGTTTGTCGTTTTATGTACATTACATCCCATAACACGGAAGCGAAAATCTAAAAATATGTATATGAAATATACCGAAAATCTATATATTCATAATGCATGATTTAATCTTAAAAAATGGGTAGGGGCAGGAAATTAAGCCCCTCCCGGTATAATAGAAATGATTTTGACAAAAAATGAAATGATAAAATGGAAAAGCCGAAAAGAAGTATATTTGTTTCTTAAAATATTATTCTATTATCCAAGGTTTTTCGCATCTCGTTCATTTATTCCATAAGGCTCAAGAGTTTTCAGTTGATGTATCCAGAACCGTTCTCGTGTTTGTCTCTCTTTGTCGGTCCATGATTGATTAACCTCAATAATTTGGAATTTCACTGTGTCAAATGAATGGCCAGTTGACCTAAGATGACGGGTTAGTGGGACATTTCGATTTTTAGTATAAAAACAGCGGTGATTGTTCCATCTTAAATTGAAGGGTGTTGATGTTTCCCCAATGTACTGCATTTTGCACGGTTCAGATGTAAAAATGTAAATGCAGTTTGAAGACTTGCAGTTGGAATTTGCATAGACTGTGTATTCTTCCTTGGTCACCTCGCTCCTAAATTTAGACTCAGTAATTGCTGATTTGCAACACTTACAATTGCTGCGTCCACAAGGTTTAAACACGCCTGGAATCGTTGGGGGTACTTTTTTAATTTTGGATTTTACTAGAATGTCACGTAAACTCTTTGGTCGCCGTAATGCCATCACTGGTGGTCATCCATCATAAAAAAAAAAACATTGGGGCTGATTGAAAACGATCAAAATTTGAACAAAATATTTCCAGAACCACCAGTGATGGCATTCCGGCGAACAAAAGACAAACACGAGAACGGTTCTGGATACATCAACTGAAAACTCTTGAGCCTTATGGAATAAATGAACGAGATGCGACAAACCTTGGATAATAGAATAATATTTTAAGAAACAAATATACTTATTTTCGGCTTTTCCATTTTATCATTTCATTTTTTGTCAAAATCATTTCTATTATACCGGGAAGGGCTAAATTTCCTGCCCGTACCCATTTTTTAAGATTAACCATGATTCTTTTTTTTTCAAATTGTTACCCTTCAACATATTCAGTTTCAACGGTTATTTGTTCTCTCTCAGTTTTTACACATTTTTGAGTTTATGGTCTTCCAAACGTTTAGATTTTATCTGCACTGAAGAGACATAAGTTGTCGAAATGCGCATATGCAGAATTTAAATTCACAGTAACTTCGGTATTTAGTCCTTATAATTACCGTGACAGTGTCATTATTCCCCCGCTTAGCGAAAGCGGGGGGGGGGGGGATTATGTAATACAGTCCGTCCGTATGTACGTACGTACGTGCGTTTGTAATGCTCCCCATAGCTCTGGAACTATGAGAGATATAAATTTGAAACTCGGCACCATACTAGAGTATGATCAGAAGTAGCGCACTGTGGATTCTAAATTTAGGTCAAACGCCCTAGGGGCAAATTATGGGCGAAAACGAATTTTCGCGATATCCAATAATTGAAGAAATTTCCAAGGCCATTTTGGGTAGAAAGTTGAAACTGGAATCGTCTCACATATTATGTAGCAAATTCACAGAGGGTGTCGGCACTTTGGTATGACCCCTCAGGGCATGGCCTCTAGGGGGTCCAAAAATGAAAAAATCGATTCCGCTGGAACTCCTCTTACAACTTAAATCGCAGAAACCTTGTAATAAGGGTATAAGTAACACTATTAAAGTTGTCTGTGCCGAAGGTTTCGGAATTTTGAAATTTGCCCTGTGGGGGGAAAATGAGCGAAAATGTATTTCGAGATATCCAGTAATAAGCGAAATCTTCTGAAGTATTCATGTTTGGAAGCTGAAACTTTGTATGCAAGTTCAATTATATGCATTTCATTTACTGGTGACAGCGGACTTTTGGTATGACCCCTGGGGGCATTCCCTTAAGGGACCAAAAAATGTTAAACAATTAGTACTCATCAGAACGACTGGAACGTTATGTATAATTTCGATTTTGTGGTTTTTATTTTCATGAGGAATTATTGGAATTGCTCTTTGAATACGTTCTAAGCTTTTGGAATTTAGACCCCGGTGCCAAATTTGGTAAATTTCCTGAAAATGTCAAAGACTAATAATTTTTGAAATTCTAACATGAAGTTTTATAATTAAGCAACCTTTTAATGTCATCAGCTAGTATGAACGCTAGGATTTCAAAAAATATGATTCTAATTTTGGTAAATTTCCTGAAACTCTCAAAGACCAATTATTTTTTGGAATTTTACCTAGCAACCATATCTTTTTTGATGTTTTATAGTTTGAATGATCATTTTCAATGGTAGGATTGCAAAAAACCTTGATTCTGATTTTGGTAAAGTTCCTGAAACTCTCAAAGACCCATTATTTTTTTGAATTCTACCTAGCAACCATATCCTTTTCAATTATTTAGAGTTATAATGATGAATTTCAACTGTCAGGTTGCAAGAATCTTTGATTCTAATTTTGGTAAATTTCCTGAAACTCTCAAAGACCCATTATTTTTGGGAATTTTACCTAGCGACCATATCTTTTTTGATGCCGTTTAGATTTAATAATCATTTTTAATGGTCAGATTGCAAAAAACTTTGATTCTAATTTTGGTAAAGTTCCTGAAACTCTCAAAGACCCATTATTTTTTGGAATTCTACCTAGTAACCATATCTATTTCAATTATTTAGAGTTATACGGATGAATTTCAACTGTCAGGTTGCAAGAATCTTTGATTCTAATTTTGGTAAATTTCCTGAAACTCTCAAAGACCAACTACTTTTTGGAATTTTACCTAGCAACCATATCTTTTTTGATGCCTTATAGTTTCAATGATGATTTTTAATAGTCAGGTTGCAAAAATCTTTTATTTTAATTTTGGTAAATTTCCTGAAACTCTCAAAGATTCTTTTTGTTTTGAAATTCTACCTAGCAACCATATCTCTTTCAATTCCTTACAGTAAAAATGATTGATTTTCAACAGCGAGGTTGCAAAAATCTTTGATTCTAATTTTGGTAAAGTTCCTGAAACTCTCAAAGACCCATTATTTTTTGGAATTCTACCTAGCAACCATATCTCTTTCAATTCCTTATAGTGAAACAACGGCAGTAGAATACCGAAGCAACAAATGATGATTTTCAACAGCCAGGTTGCAACAATCTTTGATTTCTAATTTTGGTAAAGTTCTTGAAACTCTCAAAGACTCATTATTTTTTGGAATTCTACCTAGCAACCATATCTCTTTCAATTCCTTACAGTAAAAATGATGTTTTCAACAAGCAGGCTGCAAAAATCTTTGATTCTAATTTTGGTAAAGTTCCTGAAACTCTCAAAGACCCATTATTTTTGGGAATTCTACCTAGCACCCATATCTTTTTGGTGTTTTACAGTTACAACGATTAATTTAGTTTCAAAAACACTTGTCTTTTTTTCAAGGGGAGGGGGTCCAAAAAGGGGGAGCGGGGGGATCGCAATCTTTGATTGGCTGTTTTTCATTAAGTTTAGATGAATGTGTGTTGCTTATCATAACCTTCAAAGCACTGGCGATATCATGGTTAAACAACAAACACTGCTTGTTCTTCACATTTTATGGCAAATTAGTTTGCAATATCTTACAATATCTAGTTTTTGTAAATTTTGTTGAAACTAAGGAGTATCTCCCTCATGCAAAGCTCTGTCCTTGGCTGATTTTGGCTTTCTATTTAGATCATATTTGGTAATTTGTTCTCTATGAGTTTTTAAACATCTCTGACTTTATAGTCTTCAAAACGTTTAGATTTTATCTGCACTGAAGAGACATAAGTTGTCGAAATGCGCATATGCAGAATCAAAATTCACAGTAACTTCGGTATTTAGTTATTTGACACGTTGTCCGTCTGGGCTGGCTACCAAGGAATTTGTTTGTTAACGACTCTTTAGTTTAAAAGTGTTTTATTACTATTTGACTGTTGTTCCCTTGTATTGTTATAGTTTTGTTTTAAATAAAAATATTTTTGTGCGTCTATGTTTTTTTTCTTATAAGTTCATTCTGATTTTAATACTACCTGATTTATGTTCACCATTTTCACACTAACAGAAGTTTATACCTTTTGTGTCTTTCTGAACTTCACTACTTATACTATATTCATTAGTTTCAAACTTAAATTTATTCAGCAATATAATTACTCGAGCTGAAATGTCAGTCTTTCTCCATAATATAGTTACATAATTTACCTGAATGAAGAAAAGTTTGGGTTTGTTCTGTAATTCTTCAACATTACAAAATCCTTCTAATATACTTTTTGTAGTTTTAGTATTATCATCTACTCCATATAAACAGTGGTCTCTGTAGTATATGTCTGACTCACATTTATCATCTTGTTGTCTTCGTTTTTCACTTCCATGACTTGCAATCACACAAGCAAAGCAGTCAGATTTCTGGTGGAATTCCTTTTGATCTGAAGCTGATAAATAAAACAAAATAATAACACCTTGGAATAATCTTACCAAACTTAAATCCATAACTCCAAAAGCCTTAAAATTAGTAAAATCATGAAGTTGCTGTTTGAATAACGCATCGTTTTGTGAAATAATTTGAAGTATTATTTACTTACCACATTCAAATACCCATTGCATCTGTTTTACGGTCAGATCTTTGAATACCACTGTTGTAAAATCCAATCCATTTCTACCAAATGTATCAGTCATTCTTGTTAGCTCTACATCACAGTATGGTCGAGGTACCGAGCCTTTAAAGTGCCCATTACTTATAATAACTGCCATCCCTCGGAATGAATTGTTAAAATCATATTCATGGTCAGTGGAAGATACATTTTTCTCTGTAGATTTTGTTGCTAGGCTGATTGATCTGAAAATATTTGTCACAAATATTCTGCATTTTTCTTAATTTGCACTGAGTTATGTAGTTTAATATACCAAAAGTGAAGTCCGTTGCTATAAAGCATAGAATTACTCATTACTTAACCATTTTAAACCATTGAATCGTCAGTGCTACATACAACAGTCATTATCAAATGCAGACAAAACTCATATCTATAGCTAGTAAAAAAAATATTTTCAAAGGATATTTAAAATCAATTACATCGAAACAGATTATCAAGGAGATATAGCATCTAAGACAATTTACACTGTTATAAAAACATATGATCCTTTACTCAGGATAAGTTTTCCACTCACTGAGCGCTCTCTGCTTAACTAACCCTATGTTAAGTGATTGGCAAAGCAGGGCTTTACATTAAGGCTTGTCTGACTTGTCCCTATCAGTCTTAATTGGCATCAGACAAGTAAAATTTAGAAATACTTGCCCACAGGACAAGTGAAAAATTAAAATAAAATGTAATTCTACACTCATTTCGGACAAGTAAATCTAAAATTAACATGTCCGATGAACAAATCAAAATAAAAGTTAATGCAGAGGCCTGAATAAGGTCAAAACTAGTCATTTACTTGCCTGATTCAAATTTTTGTTATTGAATCAATAATCCTCTGTACACTTGTTAGTATTCTATTCATTTCGATACTGAGGTAATCCAAGAAATCTGTAAATTCCAATAAGTATTCTAAACGAGCTAACAGCTATTGGGTGTGCAACAATTTATCAATCTATGTATCCGACCCTCAGTTCTTGTTCATAATATATTGTTTTTGTCTCCTGTGGGCAATATCTAACATATGTTCCACCATATTCAGATATATGTCAAGTGTGTATTAGTTTATTATCATTATTTTTGTTCATTCTGTTTTTTGTTTCTGCTAGGTTTACACCGCCGATCAGACCAACTCGATCTACTCGACCATGCTGTTTTATCCCGATCAACGTCACGAAATTCATTGATCGAGCTAACTCACGACGTGCACTCGACCTTTACCCGATTTAACACGACTAACACTCGACCATTCTCGATCTCTTTACGATTCAGGCACGACTTATGCCCCGCCCTCATTTGACCAACCAGATTTTGTCAGATTGAGCAAGATTATAGCCCAATTTGTGTTTGATTAACTAGACCTGGTCGGGAAAAGATCGAGAAATGGTCGAGTGTGTTCGAGTTTGTCCTGTTAGTACGTTTGTATGTATGGGGGTAAAATGTGAAAATGCAGGGAACAGTTCAGCATGGTGGAAGAGCAGCAAAATTTGTGGCCCATGTGGCTGATGCTTCAAAGATAAGATGATAACTGTGATAGATCTAGAGTAGCAGAGAAGATGGGTTTGACACAGAAGGTGTGTAGTTTGGGTTATATCATAGCAAATGCTTCAAAGTCATCATTTCAGAGAAATGAATGTTCGCTTTAACATACTAGTAGGCCATCCTCAACATGCGTCAGAATGCGACTGTGCTTTTTTTTCTGTCATTACATGTAGGACTAACCTGATACATAAAACAGAAGACATATCATCACATGATATCTGTGGTAACTAGATTTACAGTAATTTCCATGTATAGCTTTTACACGTTCTGTAGAAAAATCCGGTTTTTAGAAAGTAAAAATGGCGAGCGGCTGCCCGTTGGGTACATTTTCCCGATGTAAATCTAAATGTATTTTCAATTTTCTAGTAAATGTTAGAAATATTCAAAATAGAATTTTTCTGATGTAATTTATCTTGATCAGAATCATATCTTGTGATAAGAGTACAAACATGATCGGAAGAAATAATATTTCATATTTGAATTCATGTATCTAGTGAGTGTGTATATTGGGTACATCTTGGTTTTAATTTTAAATTCTTTCAGCATAACTTTAGTCGATTGAATTTAAGCCCTCTGCACGTCATCCTTTAATTATACTAGAAGCATGCACAGTCTAATATTCTTTTCTACAATCCTGATATAGCAAGATTGAGCTTTTGCCATTATTTTGTGTCCATTGTCCATGAACATTGCATTTAAATATATTCTACCCAGAAACCGCAGAGTCATGATAGACCTCGATTGGTTCAATGTGAAAAAATTAATGTCCGTTTCTAATCAAATACAACCGCCAACTGGGAATATACTGGTAGTTTTAAATTGGATCTTATGGGAAACTCATTTAAACTCTGAAACTCCTCAGCCAATTAGACCAAACTTGTTACGATTGCCAAATGATGGTCCCTTTTCAAATAGTGTCTGTCATATCGTCAGCTAATACAAGATGACTGCCAAAGGGGGACCAATTGCAGACAAAATTGGTCAAAATAGTCCTTGGATGTTCCAGTTTCAAAATAGTATCTATCTTGTCTGCATGAAATCCAAGACGGCCCACAACGGGGAACATAATTCAATATTCGACCCACCTTAGATATCCATTCAAATACTTTCTACTCTGAAACTACTTTGCCAATTGGCGAAAATTGAAAACAAGACTGGCTTGTCCCTACTGGAGATAGTATCCGACAAATTCTCATCATATCAAAGATGATCATCAGGCAAACTTGATCACAATAGTCACTGGAGTCCATTGGATGGCTCCTTTAAAAACTGAAGTAAGGCCCTAGTGAGAGACTGAAGCTCTTGAAAGCCTCATGTTCTGCTATTGTGAAAAGATAACATGTTGTCGTGTTAAATCGAGTAAAGGTCTTGAGTGGTCGAGTTAAAGTCGGATACAGGTCGGAAAAAATCGGGTTATGGTCGGGAAGATCTTGTATAGAAAAAAAAGAAAGAATCGTGTTAGTCGAGTAATGATCTAGTACTAATCGAGTTGATCTGGAAGCGACTCGGCATAAATCGAGAAGCGAATGAGTTAAAGTCGCGTAGAAGTCGGCATGATCGGCTAAAATTTTGAAACTCGATCAAGACCGATCCCTTTTCGACCTCTTCACGACTACCTGGATCAGACCACGATTGATTTCCGACTTGTTCTCGACATATAATGCACACGACCTCTACACGATATTTTTTGACATGTCAAAAATATTCGGGAACAAAGCTCGAGTTCAGCAGAGTTGGTAAGATCGCCCCGATTTGGTTAGTAGACCGAACCGGAGCATTCAAGATCAGTGTCCCGATCACCGATCAATGAATATTCATGAATATTCATAGATCGAGTTCGGTCGAGTTGCTTTGATCTGCAGTGTAAACCTGATTACAAATCAATGTTAATCAATATTTTCTTTTGTTTATTCAGTTGATAGCATTGCTGATTCTTTGATTGGAAATAAAGTTTATTTATCTATCTGTTGTCTCCTAATCATATTATAAGTTATCATGCATTGAAACAATGATTATTTAGATAGTGTCGGTAAGGCGTCAGCCGCACCGTTCAACCATTTTCGACACTATCTAAATAATCATGTTAGTTGGTTCAATGCATGATAACATTTTTGTGCGGTTATGCTAACCACAGTTTGCATTAAACTGCGAAAACGATAATTACAAAATGACCTACATTTAACTACACGATTCTAAAAATAAACACTATACCAACTGACAGCGTAATATGAACAATACACTAAGTTCTGAGTGATTTATTGATTTTTCAAGTTGTATAAAAATTGTACCATCGAAATACACTGAGCGGAAACCTTTGAAAATGAACGCAGACAAAACATTTAATATAATTTACATGTTATTCCAAATATAGATGTTTTTCGTATTTTAATTTTCAGGCTGAAATAACTGTTACACTACGTAGAAGTAAACTATGTTTAATGTCGATGTGTTTATTTATCTATGCTTACTGCATGTTTGTTGATGTGAAACACTACATTATCACGATTATTGATTGTCTTGTTGTGTATGGCGTACATGGTTATTTAGCAGGTGGTTAATCAGCCAATAGAATCCAAGTTTACATCCGCATAACCGCACAATATAAGTTATCATGCATTGAACCAACTTATATGGCCGCGCCGTTCAACCATTTTCGACACTATCTAAATAATCATATTAGTTCGTTCAATGCATGATAACATTTTTGTGCGGTTATGAAAACCTGTTTGTGTTTAACTAAGAAAACGATAATTGCACAATGACCTACATTTAACTACATGATTATACACATAAACGCTATGTCGACTGACCGCGTGAGTCTGGACAATACACAGCCGAATGATCTATTGATTTTTCCATGTTGTATAAAGTTTAAATGGCGTTTTCGAAATACATTGAGCGAAAACCTTTGAAAATGAATGCAAATAAAATATTTCATATAATTTACATGTTATCTCAAGTATAGATGTATTTCACATTTTAATTTTTAATGTATATATCAGGCTGAAATTAGTTTTACATTACGTGGAAGTAAACTATGTTAAACTTTAATTTCGATATGCTTATTTATGCTAACTGCATGTTTGTGAATTATTTCCTTATGTACAATTCTTATATGTACGCTTTTGAATGACTTTGGCCTAGGTGAAACACTACATTATCATGATTATTGATTGTCTTGTGTAGGGCAGACATGGTTATTTAGTAGGTGGTTAATCAGCCAATAGAATCCAAGATTACATCCGCATAACCGCACAATTGATTTTGCTTATCTATTTTTTTCATTTGAAATGACATTAAGAACGATAGGTCGATATGTTAATTTAACATTACCTTGTAAATCTCCTTTGAACTTCTTCTTTGGATTTCACTGAAACAAAGATAAATTTGCAATTGATTTCTGATAAAATCAAATTGATATTCAAAATCAAACTGCACTTCACAATATTCTCATGTTTGTTTTAAGTTTTATTACACTTCACATTTGATACCATAATCCTTATTAGTCTGTTCAGCTGGTTTTTTCCCCATGGCAAACAATTATCCCCTTTCGAATCTTATTTACGTATTAAGTAATTGTTTTTTTTTATGACAATATTAACATCTCTGGGACAAATATTCTCTCATGCTTTCTTCAGCCATTAGTTCAATACAAGGTGGTACTCTGGAGTCATCTCTCCGCAACACGTGTATATTATTGAAACCTCATAGTGTTTCACAGTAATCGCCGATGCCCTACTATATGGATATCCTTTCCCGAATATATACATACACTTTTCTTCTACATAAAAAAATACAAGATTCACTGTTGTAATATTTGAGAAACATCTCGCCGTTAAACAATAATCATCTCTCCAATACACAGGAACCCTCTCTTTTACTCTCACCACACAAAGGAGTTCTCTTTACTGTTCAGAAAACCTCTTACCACTATCCAGAAAACCTCCCTCCAATACACCGGAACCTGCTGTATTACTCTCTCCACACAAAGGAGTTTTCTTTACCGTTCAGGAAATCCCTCACCACTGTACAGAAAACTTCTCTTCAATACACAATAACTTTCATTTTGTTACTCAAAATTCTTCTCTGCTACTCGGAAATTTTCTCTCCATAAAACAAGAACCGTCTATCCACAATACAGGATTTTTCTTACAGCATCACAGAAATTTCTTTATACACTATAACCTAATCTTTGATAGCATTGTAATAAAAGGTATCTCTTTGTTGTCCTTTTATTTGTGTGATCCAAAAATTATAATCACTATTTCTTGTAATGTAATTATGACAATTTCTTAATTTTGTAGAATTTTGAGACATATATATAGCTTGGACATTTATGGTGATTTCTCTAATGATATGTAAAGCTTAAACCGGTTTTAACCTGTTAAAAATATTTCCATATTCAACGTTTGTCGAATAAAGCCCCGTGCTATTTCCCACCAATTCTATTCGGAATACAATTTTCGGTTTTAATCATTTATCATTAGAGAAAAAGATTACATCACTTTATTCTCATTATAAGCATATTTTATCCGCTTTCGATAGTAAAATTTAGGAATTTTAAAATGCTCGGCAAGTCTCGCAATTAGAATTTTAAAATTTAACTGTCTCTAGTGGATAAAATATGGTAATGAACGGGATCTTGTGGTGTAATCTATATATATATATATATATATATATATATATATATATATATATATATATATATATATTATGTACATGATTCAATATAACACGATTGCCAATATTAACAAAATCAATACTGATCCACCCTTGATCTAAATCCAGTGTTTTTATAAACTAATACAAATGTACATTTATTTATTGGATTTTATTTGTATTACAAACACTTGATAACAGTAAACACCCACAATGGCCGAAAACTACAATCACATGCCACAATTCACAAGCGAATTGCACCAGAAAACACTAATGAAGACAAGAGACAATAGGAACTTGGGACAGCCGGACTTGGTACCGGCACTAGCAAAAGCCAGTGGTAGGGTTAAGCCGGTTTAATGTATACCAAAACCTCCCCTTTCTCTATCCCATTTCCCTATAGTATAATAAACATACGAATAAAACACAATACATGTAGACTACTAACTCTATCATCAATATCTTGGAAAAGAAAATCATATGACAAAACATAATTTAGAAAGATAGATTAAAAAAATGTTCGCCACTAAACTGTCGGCCAGCTCAAAGAACTTCATCTGCTAGTTTACTACACATTAATTAGGGAATAATATAGGTAAACAATAGGGGAGTATTCATGATAGATATTTCTAAAAACAACTGATGTTTTAACTTTGGAAATGATGGACATTTAAAACGAAGCAAGAGCAGAATGAACTATCGGGATGATGAAAAGTATCTTCTTATATCAATAGCTTCCGGTTAGTATAATGCAGATAAATCAATACCATCAAGTTTCTTTATAAGGTTAAATAAGAATACTTATAATAATTCTAATTTCGTAAAATATTTAACAAAGAGAAGATAACAGGAAACTCCTACAATGGCTGGTAGAAAACCACAATCACGTGTCACGGTCCACCAGGGAACTTCAAAAGAAAAACACAAGTAAAGACAAAAGACAAACGTAAACAACGATAGGAATAAGGGATAGCCGACTTGGTACTGGTAATAAAAAAGCTTTCGATAGGGGTACTCAAACCCCTCCTTTCTCTACCCTGTTTCCCTATAGTACAATAAATATAATATATAATTTGATTAACTCCAAATTGTGACAACTTATAAAATGGTCTTTTAATTTTGGGGGTTTTCAGTTCATTTGCTGTAAAAAAATCAAGGATTATTCTCCAATATTACTTTAAATAATTATTGCTCCTGGACATGCAATGGTATAATTAAGGCACTGAATCTCTTCATAGACAACATTTATGTTCGTTTTGGTACCATTCTTTATCAACAGGTCGTAGTGAAACTTGGTATGACTCTCCCTTGCAAATATAAAATATAAGTTATTCTTTGTCTTAACCTACAAGATAGTACACTTTTGACTTCAAAATTTTACTTGCATGAAGCTAAACTTTGATGCTTTACATCATATATTCTTTGTACCTATACAGGTAAGAAGACAACTTCACATCATTCTGAGTTTAGTAGTACAAATGTCTTTCAAACGAGTTCATAAATGGCTCTACATCATTTTTTAAATAAATTAGTTTTATATGAAATATATAGGAATATCTTGGGGTGGAAATACTTTGGTGCATTATCTCGTAGGTTATAAAAAAAATTCAGTTTTTTATGCCTATAAACATTACTTTTGTTTTAGTACACCTTTCTTGCAAAATAAATTAGCATTTTTTTAAAATCAGTGATTTTGTAAAACCCCTAATAAGATTTTCAGGGATTTTACAAAATCCCTGACAATTTTAGTGATTTTATAAAATCACTAAAATGATCAGTGGTTTTACAAAATCATTAATCATTTCAGGGATTTTACAAAATCCCTGACAATTTTAGTGATTTTATAAAATCACTAAAATGATCAGTGGTTTTACAAAATCATTAATCATTTCAGGGATTTTACAAAACCATTCATTTTACAAATTCACTGTAACATATATAACTCAACTTAGCTCTTGTTTGTTCTACCGTTGACGAATTTAATGAGCGTAACCTTACTCTCACATCCAAACTTTTACAAGGTTACAAATTTCATAAATTATTGAATACCTTTTAGAAGTTTTACAAAAGATATGAACATTTGATATCTAGATATGACGTTACTCGCAAACAGCTAAATAGAAAGGGCATTTATCATTCTCGATTGTATGGAAATGTTGTTAAAAATGTCAGAAACTGATAAAAAAAATCTATTAAAACTTGGACGTAACCAACACTCTTAACTTAATATTGGATATCGACGGGATATTATTCACAAATCCGTTAAATTGGCTTTGGATTCCAGTGACATGAAGATTTCACACATATACTAGCCTCTCACTGATACTGCGGATGTGTACTGAAATACATGACAACTATTGTCCACACACTTCGGAGAGTTTTGCGTTTGATTTCTAATTCCGTTGTGCGACAGTGTTTTGCCAGCAGACTAAGTTCCTTGAACTAGCCGGCAGTTTAGCGGCGAGCACTCCTTGACCCATCTTTCTAAATTACGTTTTGTCATATGATTTTCTTTTCCAAGATATTGGTGGTAGAGTTAGTAGTCTACCTGTATTGCGTTTTATTCGTATGTTTATTATACTATAGGGAAACGGGATAGAGAAAGGGGGGGTTTTTGTATACAATAGACCGGCTTAACCCTACCAGTGGCTTTTGCTAGTGCCGTTAACAAGTCCGGCTGTCACAAGTGCCTATTGTCTCTTGTCTTCATTAGTGTTTTCTGGTGTGATTCGCTAGTAAGTTGTGGCATTTGATTGTAGTTTTCGGCCACTGTGGGTGTTAATTCTTATCAAGTGTTTGTAATACAAATAAAATCCAATAAATAAATGTATTAGGTTTATAAAAACACTGGATATAGATCAAGAGTGGATCACATTGTATTGAAAAATTTTGATTTTGTTAATATTGAAAATCGTGTTAAGATTGAATCATGTACATAAAATATATCATAATAAATGTCCAAGCTATATGTGTCAAAATTCTACAAAATTAAGACATTGTCATAATTACTTTACAAGAAATACTGAGTTTAATTTTTGGATCACACAAATGAGAGGACAACAGAAAGATACCTTTTGTTACAATGCTATCAAAGATTGGAATGCACTTCCAAATGATATCAAAAGAATTAAGAATTTTTGTACATTTAAAGATAGTTTTAATTAAAATAACATAATAAAAAATTTTAGTGACTCATCAACAGATGTTTACTTATATTATTGATAAACAAATATTTTAGAATAGATAATTTGATAATTTTTATTATTACTTTTTTAGATGATTAGACTATAGGAGTGGAATGTACTCAATGGAACACCGTTGGAAACAAGCTGTGCACATAGCTTTATGCTTTATCTCAAATAAAACATCGAAATAGCATACTAAAAAATAGGGTTAAATTTGAATTCAAAGCATAATAATTTTTAGGCACAATAATGTGAACTTTTAAATTTTACAATATGTGCAATATTTCTTCTGTCTTGTATATTTCAAGTTATTCACGCTTGTCTTGTTTGATATATTATTGAAAAAATATTATCATTATATTATTTATTCAAAACAGGTATACTACTACATAAAAATAAGAAGAAAGATGGTTACATACCAATTACCATCTATCAATCGCCCAATATGCTACACAATACTTCTTTTTTCGGGTGTTGATTTTGGAAGCTGCTTTTTGCAAATAGAAATTTTGGAAACGAAATGCATAGCAAAATATTAGTTATATGTAAACACGTAACCATAAATTTCATGTGATTTAAACAGTTTTTTTGTTTTTTTTTTTGTTTTTTTTTTTTTCAGAATAATAAATGGATACACAAAGACAGCTCACAGATCATTACCTGTACAACATATATACAAAACACAAAATAAAACGTTACTTAAGGGAAGATGAAAATAGATGCTAATTTGCTAATTTAACAAATTTTTCAAAAGAAAGAGAAAAAAATATATATTATCAATAATAAATTATGTATTAACCACTGAGTACTGCTTCCAAAAATTTCCATTTTACTCTTTGTGTATGGGTCATATGCCGGTAGTATGTTGCTAATTTTTCAACAGCAACAGAAAATTTTAAAAATTCAAGTCCCCCTCGAAAAGAAAACAGTTTCAAAGAATTTTTTTTTTGTTCAGAAGATACCTTATTTATATAGTTGTCGTTGCAAATAAACGTTTCAGTAAAAAAAATGTGTGTTGAAAAGTTATATTATTATCGACTTTGCCGTGGTTGCAAAACAGTAAGTGAAGATATAACGTCTAATTTTCTTTATCAAGATTTCTCTGTCTTAGTAATACAATAAATACCAAAGTTGCATGATAAACGGAAAATTTCGTTATGCTGTACACGTGTTTTAAGGAGCAACCTCTCATCAGCAGCATTAAAATCAAACAATATAGAAAGCCATAATCCAAAAGTAAAAGAAAGAAGTACTCATTACCAAAAATAAAAAAAATAGGAGGCCAAATTCAGTACCAAGGACATCCACCGAGTGCCATACACGGAATGAAGCCTCAGTATTTTAGGGGGTTAGAATTTTAATAGAAACAGTCGATTTCTATAAAACGCAAGGTAATTTTTCATGTCAGACAAGTCTGACTATTGGGCTGGTGAATACCCTCAGGGACCTCTGGTCCACCAGTAGTGGCATCGGCCCAATGGTTTCAAAATACACTAAATACCAAAGTTGCATGATAAACGGAAAATTTCGTTATGCTGTACACGTGTATCAAATTTGTGTCGCCATTCTATCCCAATGAGATTAAGTCTTTTTGCCTTACTGATTTATTTTACATTTCAAAATCTTTTTGTGTCTATATTGAGTAAGTAATAATTGTCTTTTATAAACTCTTGTTGTGTGATGATTGCGTTTCATTCCCATATTTGGCGATTTCTATGTGTCATCTTTTATCAAAAATTGTCGATATATGTTATCTATAATAGATTGCTACCATTATTTCACCACTGTCTTTATATTTTTTATTTTTTATTTATTTTTTTTTTATTATTTTTTTCTCTTTTGGATTAGATGTGATCGAAATGAAGAGCAATAGCAAAATTGTCCAATATTCATACTGTTTGAAATAATATTATTGATTGATTGATTGATTGACTTAGTTAGATTTTAACGTCCAGTGAGCAATATTTCAGCTATAACCATGACGAGAACAAGTTAATTAATTCGAAAAAAATATAAGTAAGAGAAGAAAGAAGCAAAGGTCTAAGGGACAACCGGGCCAACGAGTTTTGATTGTCACTGGAAAATGTTTGAAGATTTATGAAGCCAAATAACTGCTGTATCTTCAGTGCAGATCAAATCGAAATATTTTAACTATTTCCGTAACCAGAACAATAATAAACAATGTTACATGTAATTCCTCGGAACAATTTTGGATTTCATGAACATTATAACTCTTAAGTGAAATTAAGTGTAGTTATATATAAAACGATTTGAGTGGATATCTCACTATGTTTCAACCTTAACAGCTGGATAGTTTACCTAACGACGGGACTCATGTAACCTTTAGTACTATAGTTTGATAGTTTATGTATCATTTGAGCAGGTCATTCTTACTGTTCTTGAGCACCTGATGACATTTCTGTTTTGTAGGGGTACACATTGTTTGTTCTTTATTCTTGTGGTGTTTGTATTATATTTTGTATGTTTAAATAACACCCTGTAAAATTTTTATATCGTAACAATCGAAAAACAAATTTTGTGTGGAAGGCAAATATGTGCTAGAGGATGCCTTGCTATGGAGTATGCGCTAAGATCATAGTTGATGGACTCACTTGTGGTGACAGTTAAATATTTGCATTTACTAAATATCATTCATTTTTGAGAAATTACAATTGAAATTTACAGTTTTTATGAAACTTTGGAGTGTCTCAATATTAACATCTCTGGGGGCAAGGGGGTTAACTGTTATTGTGATATTGGGTAAAATTGATTCTCTGTTATCTATTATTGTAATGTCCTATCCCCTGTTACCTGCTATTGGAAAAATCGGTTCGCTGTTATGCTGTTATTGGAATAGCCCCATCTCTTGCGTCTACAAAGAGAGGAGTACTGGATCAAAGAGCTGGGAACAGCAATACCCTATGGTTGCAATGATAATATTAAAAGTGTAGGTAATCTTTCAAACCCAGGATGAATATCCTTTATGGAAGCCAGCGAAGACCACGTAGTCATGGACATAGGCATTATACCGCCCCACATCTACGTGACATTTCAATTAATGGTCTCCTTCCATTTATGAAAATGCCACTAGGTATTCATCACATTCATCACATCACATTTCTGTGTTCTCGTTTTTGCCCTGTCTTTGGACTTCGATTTTTGTGAATTTCACCCCTTTGTTCCTTCGGTATTCTACTGCCGTTGATTCGTACAAAATTGTATTCCTTGCCACTTTGGAAACTTCATTCGTTTTACAAAGTATGTTTAGATTCATCTGTAACTGACTGGCATTCTCTGGAATATAAATTAACAGCTATCGTTATGGACATCGCCAATCACAGATTGTTCAAACCTGTTACAACTTCTGCAAATTAACCTGAAAACCGATCATTTCTCAAAATTCAGTTTGCTAACAAAGGCCTAGATGTCATTAATCTCTCCAACATTCTGCACAAAAAAACAGTGAAATCTAACATTCCTCCTTACTTCAAAGACCAATCTGTTCCACTTATCTCTTATTCCTACACTAAATCTATTGCAACCACTATTTTCAATCACAAACGGGTATTGCGTGATTTCCAGATTGATGACTTTAAAGCCAAACCGCCTGATTGCACCTGCTCCTCTTCCCCATTCAACTATAGTCCTACTGGACACGTGATAACGAGTGACCTAGATATCGTTGGAAACCAAAAATTACGAGATATTTTTTCAAAAGGTCCAGAATTCCGGTGAACCCCAGCATATCAACAGGAAGTATAACTTCAAAATTATGATGGATGCAGTTAAAGACTATGCCAGAATATGGGCGAAGAAAGAAAAAGAAGATGTGGAGACATTGTCAGACTGGATCAGGTCGATTAAGTCATTAATCATGAATCGTATCCGGCGCTTGAAAACATCTATGAAAACTAGAACGCCCAGCATATTTGATGATCCTCTTGTTGCTAAAACATTGACAGACCTCCAGGAAAAATACGTCATAGTACCTGCAGACAAAGCTTCTAACAATATTGCGTTTGTATGCAAGAAACACTATTTAGACTGTCTTGTTAAGGAGATGTGTATTGACACTTTATCTGGCAATCCTACTTATTCCCCAACTACATTATCAAGGGACGAGATAATCACAAATCACACTTCTGTGTTAACATCATTCGGTATCAAAGTTGATGAGAATAACAGTTATCTCCCTTATATTTACTGGGTGCCTAAGCTTCACAAGAATCCCTACAAACAGAGATTCATTGCAGGATCTGCCAGATGCACCACTAAGCC
>MJUU01052699.1:51615-64172 GCA_002080025.1 Modiolus philippinarum | reverse complement strand
TAGAGCGTGCAGTACATACAGTGACTTTGTGGAAAGAGCAAAAGCACTGTCACAAAAACTGCTGAGTCAGGGATATGTTCAGCCGTTGTTACTTTCGTCCCTTCAGAAATTCTATGGCCGTCACCACGACATCATAGATAGATATGAAATGTCAGTGTCACAAATAAAAACGGACATTTTCAGCTAGATTCGCGTCTTCCCGGATTTGACATTACCGGTTTTGACTTTACCCTGGATTGACCCACTGACAGTGTGACGGGTGCACAGAGCAGGACATTCTTACCTTTCCGGAGCACCTGACGTCACTCTTGTTTATTGAGAGTTCACACTGTTAGTGCTTTAGTTTTTTGTGTTGTATATATAATGTCCGTGTGTTTTGTGGGCATGTGGTGTCTTTGGTCTTCCGTCTTTTGGTGTTCTTGCTTTTGCCTTGTCTCTGGACTTTGATTTGTGTTATCTTGTGCTTTGTTCCTTCGGTATTCTACTGCCGTTGTTTTAAATTAGGTAAATATGTATCTGTTTGTGCATGGGCTGTTTGTTTCTGGTGGTTTCATGAGAATAGTTGTCCAGTGCTTCGGTGCTGGACAGAAAACCGATCACTTGGAAGATGAAAAAATGCATAGTGTCCTGCCCTTCACTGCCATAGCTGTTCAGTATAGTGGTCTTTGTTTGTTTGTTCCAATCAATCATACTGCATTTTGTTTTATGATACCCTTTACGGGTTCTTGATTATTATAATACAAATGTTTAGTCTTATTCTTATAGTTTTGTCCTTGGTTGTTCTAAAGACCCTTTATTATACTATTTGTTCTCTGTCAACACTTTTGACTTTGGCCTTCAATACATTGATATTGGTCTACCTTTCTCCTCCCAGATCTACCATTAGGAGATACAAGCTGTCGAAATATAATTTGCAGAATGACATTCAGTACAATTTGGGTATAATGTTGTTTTGGTTTATTTATTTATTTATTGATCTTCACTGTAGAAAATGGCAATCCCTACAAACGTTTATCAAAATAGCAAAATTGATACCATATGAACAATAACAAAAAGAAAACTTTAAATACTTTAAACAACAATTGTTTTATTTATGACCCTTGTCATTTTAAAAATATGTCAAAGTCACAAATGTAGATGAAAACTGAGATTTGTGTAGTTTTCAGATATTTGTACAAATATAGTGAAATCCAATAAATGTTGAAAGGATGTGGATGTTGTAACAATAGAATACACAAAATTGATGAAAGTTAATGTTTTACTTTTTCATCAAAATGAAAATATGTAATGTATACTTACATTCATGGCCATTGTTTACTGTCTCCATCATCACTTTATAATACCGGAAGATAAATAAATATGTCACTCAAGTTTACAGAGACAATGTGTTCTAAAAATAAATGTATTGATTGACACACCATTTAATTATTTCATTAATTAAATCATGTATGGTGACTATTTAACTTAGTGGTGTAGGCACCCAGAAAAAAAAGGGAAGGAGTAATGCAGAAAATTGATATCTTAAAAACGCTAAAAACATGTATTGTATTTGTATTTATGTCACAGTGAATATAAAATTTTATTTTTGTGTTTATATTATTTCTTGTTATTCTATATGTACATGTAGAGAAAATATTGAATTTAAAATGAAATTAAAAAAATAATGGGGTTTTACGTGCAAATGATGGGGAATATTTTGTTCCTAATTATCTTTCAAATTATATATACATACTACTCATAAATACAATGCAACCTGTAAACATCTAATCAAGAGTTGTATTTCACATCCCTTAGTTTACGGTACTGTTTTACATAAGAGAAAAAATACTTAAACTCGCCTAACAAACTAATAAAACCTTTAAATCGTCTAATTCATAAGGGTTATAATTACGGTATTGTCATTACGTATGGCCATCTTTGGTATTAACATTGATTTTTTGATAGGGTCTTTGCATTTTAACTAAACACATTCTAAATTTCTAAAATCTGTATTGCATGGACACGGGTTATGTATTCCGGTAAATGCATGAAATCATTATGCTTAACTCCTCACAGGAGGGGATCTTGGTGGAAACTGTATACTGACGGTACATAACTTACTTTGTCAGTTGGTAATGGGTCTGGATCTAGCATGTCAGTTAACTGCTAGTAGTCTCTTGTGATTTCATGTTTATGTCCGTATATTCAGTTCTTTCAGTTTCATTTTTCACAACTGACTCAGTCCTGTTGCCAACTGAATTTTACTGTTGTTACGATTGTTTTTTTTTTATTTATCACTTTGGCTATAGGGGGAAGGTTTGGGCCCAATAAAACTAGTTTAACCCCGTCGCAGCAGGTTTGCGCCTGTCCTAAGTCAGGAAATTTATTAAGCCTAGTTTAAGTTTACTTTATGTCTATATGAGTCTAGGATGATGTTTATTTCGCTGAACTTGATTACTCTTTATTCAGGGGCCGGCTCCGACCTGCCGTTTCGTTTGGGGTTTTCTCACCGTTCATTGAAGATCTTATGGTGGCTTTGAGTTGATATTACTCCCCTTTGGATCGTTGTCTCTTTGACACATTCCCCGTTTCCCTTCTTTTTTCTAGTATATATATTTTCCATTTTGCATTATAGTTAACAAAATAGAAATAAGGTCATCATTGGAATGTTTAATGTTAAATTCTAGTTATATCAAGATATGAAATTCCGATAAATAAAAATTATGTTTAAAAAAAGTCACTTTGCATCTCAGATCATCTGTTTGACGAAAATTATGCAAAAGTAATCGAAAACAATTAAATCAAAATATTTCGGTCCTTTCTTTAAATTCAATAATTATTTCCTAACTTTCCCAAGGAATGATATATAAATGAGGAAAAATGGCTGAATAGTGCCATGTAGACGCCAAGATTAGTGTATCAATTCTTTTAAAAAACGTTGTACAAAAGTTGAGTCAGTATCAAGGTCGAAGAATATCAAGGTGGAGTTAAGAAATTTTCGGTAGAAATGTTCCGTGGAAATTTTAATCCTATTTCATAATTTGCATACAATAAGACAGGACAAAATCTTATGACACTGTTACTCACATTCGTTCTCCTGCTAAGCATTTATACGGATATCAAATATGTCAAAAGGAAAACACCGAAAATATAAAAAGAGGACAACGAAATAGTAACATGACTGTAATACTATAATGTAAGAAAAAGAAACAGAAACGATTTTGAACAATTTCAAACAAAAAGTAAACTTTTGGAGCAAGCAAAGGACAGTCATATCAAACGCAGTATTATATCATACCATGATAAATGTTCTAAATCTGCAATTTCTTTACCAAGTTAGGACCATTACTTACAATTATTCCGTTGGATTTGTACCTATTTTGTCTTTTTGACCTTTGAATTCCGGTTTTTGAAAATTCTATTCGGTAATTTTGTTATTTCCCCATTTTGATAAAGGCGGTGCTATTTTTCAAACACAGAATTGCAACTGAAGATGAGAGATAATGATATCGACATATACCTCCAGCGATGCATGAAGATGTAGAATGTCACCTACATCAGATTCTGCAAGCCGGTATCATCAGAAAGTCACATATATTGGCTATACACATCAAATTTGAAAGAAAACGAAAGTAATCATAAGAATCTGTGTTGACTATATACAGCTTAGTATGAAGATTCTAATGCTTTCCCAACGATTAAAGATATTATACAACGTTTTGAAGGGAATACTTTTTTTCTACCGTCGACATGCGTGTCGGCTATCATCGAGTTGAAATATTGAGGAGTACAAGGAATGGACAGCGTTTACTGAAGCCCAACTTGGATGGTTGTTGCATTTCAGTTACATATCAAAGACTGATGCAGTATTGACTAGCAGACTTACACATGTTTTGCATGCTCATATTGATTTCATTTTGGTCGTACTTATTAAGGAACATTTGGACATTTACAGGTCGTCTTCAACAAGATACACCAAGTAAACTTGAAACTTTCTGATTCAAAATGCCTTCCTGAAGGATTTGAATCAAGTAAGTCGGACGAAAAGTATTTGAGGGGGGAAGAACAAGATCTAGAAAAAGTCGATAGGGTGACCAAATGGCTCACTGTGAAAAAAAACATGAAGATGTGCGACTTTGCAAACTATAAAAAGATTTATCAACAACTAAAGAAATATTGCGAGGCTTCTCAATTCCCTTGTTCAATTACCGACAAGCAAAGGGCAACCATGAGTAAAGACCTTTTGACTGGAGTGATCAACAAGAAATAGCGTTCGTAACACTGAAACAACCACTATTATCATTACCTATCCTAAAATATGCAGATAACAGTAGACCATTAGTGGTGCACATCGATGCTAGTGGTCAAATTATTGAGGCTGGGATACACAATGTTATTGCAAACGCAAGTAGGGCAGAATTACAATGTATCTACAACACAAGGTGGAATTTCTTGTCCACATGTGGTCAGTTTCAGACAAATTTCGCGACTACATGTAAGGAGACACTTTCAATGAATTCAAGGATATTGAACCTACTAATATATTTATTTACAATAACAAAACTTGATCGTACATCGTTGAAGCAGAACCAGTTTTCACATCCGAGACTCTTGACTTGTACTTTTAGGTGACAGCAGTATTATCAGCTTATACTTATATCAGATTTCATCATGTTAGTCTTTGAAGCATTTAATGATAAAATTTGATACCAAGAAAAAAACAAAACCAATAGTGGAGAGTTTTTACTGGCCAGAATTATTTATGGGATGTAAAGAACAGGGTACATCTATTCGATTAAAGAACTAGAGAAAGAGTCACTATTCAACATCACTGTGACTCAGTCCCGGGACTGATCTGCATAGACTGTAATTCTAGAGCTATCCAGTGAATTTATACATGTCATCGTGATTAATTATAGCTGATCATTTTACAGACTGTCTTCAGGCTATCCCTACTAGGAATTAAACAACCAGAAAAATTGCTGAAACATTTTCAACAGGTTTTATTGCGCACTATTGAATTCCAGGACGATTTCACTCTAATCAAGGACCATTATATGAAATGCCAAGAACTCTGTCATCTAGCATGAATCATGAAATCATCTTATTAACGGATTAATCGAGAGATTCAACTGAACTCTGATTTATGTGTTTGTAACTTTACAGTCCAAACAAGAAACACCTAAAAGGCTTATGTGGCATCTCTTATTCAAGCATACAATTCTAATATATATATATATATATATATATATATATATATATATCGTGATCACCAAGTGTCTTGTATTTTACCTTTTATAATTAAATACCATCCCTGATTTTTTTCGTAAGGGAGAGGAATTTGCAAAAGTGATGTATCACTTGTTATCCGATCCCATTCATTATTGTCTTTTGTTATATGTATACGTCTTTTTTAATAAAATATTGTTTACAATAAGCATACAATTGTATATTACATTATCGTCTTTCCCCTCGGCTATCTTAGCCTGCGGAGTACTTCCGAAGAGTTGCAGTTGACCAGGATTTATCAACTAGCTGACCTGGGTTTAAAAAGAAATTCTTGAAACGTTTGGCAAGCAATTTATCACAAGAATCAGAAGCATTTACAATATGCATTCTTCATTTTTTACTTCATATTACGCTCACCAATACACAGATATGGAAACGATAAATGGAAAGCCATAATCCAAAAGTTGTCCAAAAAGAAGTACTCATTACCAAAAATATCGAAATAGGAAGCCAAATCCAGTACCAAGGACATCTACCGAGTGTAAACTAGGGTTCTTGCGTTTGGAAGCAAACACAAGTCTCCCAAACCTCCCATGGACACAGGAGATGGCTTTTTTGAATTTCGGCACAATCTAGATCAGCCATCTGTAAAGTTTCATCCAATTTGGAGCATTTTTAATTTTCCCGCCTTTTTCCGTTTCCATGGCAGCGGCAGCTATTTTGAATTTTTTTTTTTTTTTTTTTTTTTCTTAATTTGCCCAAAAATGTTTTCTGCAATTTGTATACATGCTTCCTGTGAAGTTTCGTTCAATTTGGAGCACTTTTAATTTTCCCGCCTTATTTCCGTTTCCATGGCAACGGCAAGACCCAAGCGCAACCCGCGGGATGGGTATTCATCATCCTGTGAAGTTTCATAAAGACAGGTCCAATATTCTTCGAGAAAGCTTCAAATTCAGTGGCGAAGAAGAGAGAAATAAAAACACCTGAGTAAAATCAATAAGTCTCCCAAACTGTGTTTATAGGAAGTAATAGGAATTATTATATAGTTGTCTTGATTTTACACTATATTTCCAACGAAATCTTTGGAGGTGAATAAATAAACGTATTCACCTGCTGGATTGATATTCACTTCATGACGTCATAATGTATTGAACTATATAATAAAACAATCATGAACTTTTGTATCGGTGAATACGCTTTTTTATTGACCTGGAAACACAGATATTCACCTCGACCGATGGTCTCGGTGAATATTGGTTTACAGGTCAATAAAAAAGCGTATTCACCTCTGCAAAAGTCCATAATTGTATAGTATCTTTTTCCTTGTGTATTGTTATTTCTCAATCTTCATTGTAACAATATTTATATAATGTACCTTCCTGTTATTTGTACAATATATCTATGTAAGGAGAGAAGTTTGAATAAAATGTGACTTGTTGTCCAATCCTTTTGACACTTTTTGGCAATAAAATATTACAACAACAATTTATGCTGCTGATGCGCAGTGTGCTTTCCTATTACTGATATTTATTTTAGTACAAACGATGGACAAAACAAATGTCGATTTTGACATACTAGTAGTAGTAGCCTGATATGTGGAATTTGAAACATGAGGCATGTTATAGAAAAGAGAAGGGAAACGGGGAATATGTCAAAGTGACAACGACCCAAAGGGGAGTAATAACAACTCAAAGCCACCATAAGATCTGTGAGAAAACCCCACACCAAACGGCAGGTCGGAGTCGGCCCCTGAATAAAGAGTAATCACGTTCAGCGAAATAAACATCATCCTAGACTCCTATAGACATAAAGTAAACTAACTAGCAAAAAGACAAGACCTGTGCATACTTTTCCTACATTTTCGCATTTTAGAGATTTAATTCTGTAAGTTGCAGAATTGTTGCATACAGTCAGTAAATAGGCAATAAGCTTTCGGAATTTGATTCCGATTCTAACGTTGGTAAATTTCCTAAAGATGTCCAACAATCATATATTTTAGCATATAGTCTTATATTTTGGTAAGTGTTTAAAAAGGAAACAGAATTCTGAATACTTAAAATTCTAAAATGTGATTCCAATTTTGGTAAATTCCTGAAAATCCCAACTGAAGACAACTTATTTAGAATTGTAGTCCTACTTAGTAATCATAGTTGGAGAATTTGTTTCATTTAGGAAAAATATTTTCATCACTTGGATTTCCGAAGTATTTCATTCCAATTTTGGTATATTTAAAGGAAAATGTCAAAGACCACTTAATTTTTTTCTGAAATTATTAAGAATTTTCTTTGATTTGAGCAAATATTTTCATTTATTGATTTTCAAAAATATTTGATTCCATCCGGAAAATTTTCTGAAATCGTCAAACACCATTTATATTTGAAATTCTACTGAAAATACTTTTGGACTTTGATTTGATTATCACTCTAATGAAAGTCAACATCCTTGAATCCCTTTTAGTAAAGTATAGTGATTTGTAACAAAATGCGATTTCCACCATAATATTTGTTCCAAAGGACAAAATACTATAGTATTTGTTCCATTGGAACTTTTGTCGGGTGGAACAAATATATATTTACAGACCATCGTCTATCAAATTGATTCCAAATATGCCTAAAAAACTTATTCCTAGTGTCTTCTGTGTCAAACAGTGCAGGGAGTGCTGTCATTTCCGACAGTCATTTCTCTATATTGGAAAACCTTTGAATTTGAAAGGTATGGGTTTTACCTACATTTGCGGGGATACATCAGATAGTTGTCGTTTACGACCGCCCTATCTTATTCTTGTCAGTGAATGATATGAATCTGCGGCTAAATGTAGGTTGCTTTAGTATGTTTTACGACCAGAGACATTTGTGCTTTTTGATAGTACATTTGCGCTAAAAAAACGACATTTGCGTTTTTAAATGACATCTCAGCTTAATTTTAAAACTGGACTAAAACTACAGCTACTGTCTACAAGCACTGTATTCAAAAGTCACTACAATACCGGTAACTTAAAATGTCTATTCTGGCTGATTATTTTTATCTAAGTGCAAAATCACTATCAGATTTACATATTCCGTTATGTGCAATTTTACAGGACAACTGCTCTTACTAGGGAATAAAAAAATACATTAAGGTTCATAAATTATTCTGGTCCACTGTTGTTCGTTTGCACAAATGTCCAATTTAAGACGCAAAATTTCCCTCCAACCACAGGTAAAAAAGTTCATTGTCAAATTCCTATTTGACTGTGTACGGGTCCATTTTTTTTGCTTTTGTTTTTGTTTTTTTTTTTTTTTGTTTGTTTGTTTTTCTTTCTTTTTTGTAAACGATTTAGATTAGTTGAATTAATGATTTACAATGAAAATATGTAAGATATGGAGTCGTTGATAATGAGACAGGGTCTATACAGATTCCTGGGGAAACCAAACAATGGAACATAACTTAAAATTGTTGTTCTTCTTCTTGAAATCACCATGAGGCCTTCGACAATGAGTTTTTCTCATACATCACCATGAGTAAGTTCAAGACGCCCCCTAGCACCGGTTTGAGCGCAATTCGCTGGTTACATTTTTGTATTTCCATGTGACAATTTACTAACGACGTTGTAGTAGGTTGTATAGCCATGAAAATCGACTGATTAATGGATAGATTCTTTAGCTCACTCGTTTAAGCGGCTGGTTGGAGTGCGCTAGAGGTTGCGGGTTCGACCCCCGATGGCGATGGTAACACAAGATTCATGCTCTCCAGTTTTATCTGTCAGACTTCGGATTTCTCATGTTTTATCCCTTACATCTATGAAATATTCAAAGGAGTCTAGTCCCAGGGGGTACTCTCCATTATCATCTGTACCTAGGCTGGTCCTCGGAAAAAAAATGTTCACCACCCAAAATAGTGATTTTTTTTCAAACTACCCCCAAAAATAGTGATTTTTCAAATCACCCCTCCAAAAAAAATTAAGTAAATGATTGACCACAAAAAATATCCAATACAAATAACCCCACAAAAAATTGCTGTGGCATTTTTACATAAAAAAATGAAAATGAAATAACATTGACCCTATTTAATAGTTTCCTGTTTAACATCTTATGAATTATTTACTAGATTAATGTAATCAGTGTGATGCTGACAAGTCATTTGTGTAATCCCCATGTGTATATACAGGGTATATTTCTTAATGTTCTATGTAAACAAAGCATCCGCAAAATATTACATATTTGCCTACCCCAAAGTATCTCATATCTATTAATAACTCACAAATAGCTAGTAATTTTTCGAACCCCCAAAAATAGATGAGAATTTCATATTGACCCCCCCCCAAAAAAAAGCAAAACACCCAAAACAATAGGACCAGCCTATGTATAGAAAAAAATTGGAATACTCCTCGTGGAGTTCAGTCAAGTTCCCGCCAATTTTTTTATCACAAAACATGTCTTCTTTTTTCGCTGAATTATTTTTTTCGGTTTTCTAACAAAAGACCACATGGTAAGCTGTCGAATTTTCAATTCTGACTTCATTTGAAATAAATTTAGTGCACATTATTGAAATCAGAGACATTTAATTATGTTATGACATGTTAATTATGTTATGACATGTTAATAGACCACTTTCATGTTTATTTCTTATCCCGACTTTGGCTCCGTTTTTATAACGTTTTCCACAAAGGGAAGTAACCTACTGACCCGACAGTCAGGTTTACGGTTCCATTGTAATAAGGGACAGCAGTAGATTTTGAATACATGGGTATCTATCACTGGACTAGGGGTAATATCTCGATTGTCCTTAAATAAATTATTTCAAGCTATTCGGGTACTTACCACAGTGAAAATCGTAACCGTTGTCAGAGAAAATATTTACTGACCGTCCTTTCCCTAATGAGACCGAAAACCAGAATGACGGGTGTTAGCGAGTGACGTCCCTTTGAAATCATGCTAAATTAGCAGTCATCCCGTAAATATGAAATTCGTCTATTATATTGAGGATTTTTTTTTTTTTTTTTTTTTTTTTTTTTAAATGGAAAAAGTTGATGAAAAATATGAATTTTCTTTTCAGTCTCAGTTTTTTCAAACGAAGTTGCACTCAGTATATATAATTTTTCAGTTATCTTTTTTAAAAAAACTAAAAAGGGTTATTATATTGTTAGAGTTCATGCCCTATAATTTAGCCCTTTCCAGAAAGTGTTGTTGTCTTTTCCTGGATTTGAACTCTACCATTAAATCACGGGAGGTACAAAACCTCGTCGCTTCCGGTTATCACTCGTACGGTTGGCTAACAATAGACCACCTTCTTACTTTTTTTATGAATGAATTGCGCCGGTTGACCTGGGGTCAATCGGCGCAAATTGCGTCACTAAACATTGTGACATATGGCAAAATCAGGGTCAATTTTTTATTCATGAGGTTTTGAATATTATTCATGACGTCGATGACGTCACAATACATAACTGTAGAATCGATTTCGGAAGCCATAAACATCCGGCGTCAACATACAATTTTTAAATAATAAATTTCTACCCAATTGGTACCTTACATTCCATAGATGATCACATGATCGCTTGTTTACAAAATTAGAACACCGGTGCAGACGACAAGACAAGTTTCTGCAGATGGAATTGGTTTGTATTTAGACGTATATTTTCCACTTCACGCCAAGAAAATGGCGCCATAGTAAGAAAATATGAAAAAACACGTTTTTTTGTAGCTTTCAGGAACCTACAAATCGAAACAGAACAAAAAACCAAGTATATTTACCGGAACTTTTTATCCGGAAGTGGCATTACAGGAAAAAAGAGTTTGTATTCAGTGGCCCAATTACGAAATTTCAGGTTTTTGACAAAATGTAGTTAGGAATATAAAGGAAAGTGCTTCATTTTAAGAATATTGCCAGGAACCTCCAGTTTATTGAGTTCAAATGCCGAATTCGCCCCAAGAATTCAAAACCGGTGTAGGGGTAAAATAAAGAAAAGAGAAATCGCCCACATATAATTTATTGAGTAAAATTTAGTTTTTTTTATTATCGAGCCCTTACTGTTGCATTACAAGTAAGTCGGCCATATTGTTTTAATATGGCGGTCGTATGCAAATTAGCAAACCTACCTCCAATTTGACATATGGACGTTGGAAAATCTATATTGTGACGTCAAAATTTTCCGAGAAAATTCACGTAGATCTAGTGGAAAGTCGTCTATACACAACTAAAATCCTGAAGAATCATGGCATGGTTATCTATAACTGATATGAACAGTTTTATAACTGTGTTCAGGATTTACAACACTTGCCATGTTGGGTTGGTAACCGGAAAAAATTATTTTTTTAAATGCCGAAACCGGACCAAATGATTTAAAACGAAATCACGTGACAACATCCCGTTCATTTCTGTCTAGTCTTAGTTTTAGCAATACCAAAAGACAATTTACATGACGTAGTACACAGATAAAATCCGGAAGCAATGAATATTTCCTAAAATATCAACATTTTATCCTGTATAGGTAAAGAATTTCGACCCGAATACCTCTTAGACTTTGAATCAAAGGAACTTGAAGTGTTTAAAGACTCTTCACATATTATTTTTCTAAAGAGGACTGGTTTATATTACTTTCGCTTTGTTTTCATTTCCTATGACCTATGGAATCCGGGTCCGTTCGCCCTGATTCATGATCGCCCTATTACCTGTTCGCCCCTTATACCCTTTCGTCCTGGGTCCGTTCGCCTTAAAGCAGAAATCAAATATAATAAAACGGAGAATTTACGAATACATTATCCAGAACAAGGCCTAAACATTATTCATCCGTATGAAACCGTTCGCAGAGAATACTGATACCTACGGTTACACTTCAGTTCGTGGTTTTTGTCTCGCCTGCGACGAAAGTCGCTGAAGGCGAGACATAGGTATAGCAATCCGGCGACGGCGGCGGCGGCGTAAACCTTTTTTCTAAAACCTTCATAACTTTTCAAGGGTAATACATACAAACATCATCTTTGGTCCACAGCACCACCAAGTGATGACCTTTCCAGCAGCATATATTTTGAATGACCTTGACCTTGTTTTCATGGTTCAATAAGCACATAAATATTGCGACATAGTTTCACATTCAAGTCCTTTTCTCAGGAACTATAACACCTAGACTTGTCATATTTGGTCTATAGTGAGATCTATATGGGTACACGGCAGTCTGACACCTGTCGTGTTGCCTTGACCTCAATTGCATGGTTCAGTGAACTTAGAAAATCTGCGACATAGTTTCACATTCAAGTCCTTTTCTCAGTAACTGTTACACCTAGACCCGTCATATTTTGTTTGTAGGGAGATCTATATGGGTACACGCCAGTCTGACACCTGTCATGTTTCTTTGACCTCAATTTCATGGT
>MJUU01052699.1:18868-50288 GCA_002080025.1 Modiolus philippinarum | reverse complement strand
CCTCTGGTAGCTCTTAAATCATTTTACACCTCTGGTAGCTCTTAAATCATTTTAAGCACATCATATGAGAATATACATTAGATACATGTATTCCTCCTGATAATGTAGATCCTGTAACAATAGACACAACATTTAGAGATTACATCTCTTATAATTTGTTAAATGCCTCTTAATATCTTTTGTGTTATTTTTAGGGAAATGGATCTTAGAAAAGTCAGTAATGAAGACAAGCTAGACCTGTGTAAGAAGTATTATATAGGTAAATATGCTGGTATTTAATGTTGTATCAGAACCCATATTCGAAAGTGAGTGTTAGGGTTGCTTGTCTTTGCACCCTTATCCAAAGAAACCTAGGTAATTGCCTTGTTGGTCATCTGTTGGTTTTCCTAAAGTGGTCTGTTGTTGAAGAAGTGTTGATGTTATTATGGTTTGTTTTAGAAATTAATGTCATACTTGGTTTAAAATGCATCCTTGAAGTATTGTCTTTTCCTCAATCCATGTTCAATTGTTGTGTCTCATCTCTGACCTGCTTTGTACAGCTTGTCAAATTATAAAATTGTCTTATTATCCAGATGTTGATTCATTCTGCAATTGTCGTTTCAGAGAACATTAAATCATTCATTCGACTGTTACAAACTTGAGTTAACTGATGATTGCTATTACCAAAAATTTATGATATATATGACTGTAAAATATGTTACAGTTATCTACCCTTTAATACAATAACATGTAAGTTGTACTCTTATTGATAAAACAGAACACCTGTTCTAGTGAGATTCTGTATTTCAGTTTTTAATTAACTTGAAATAGCTCTAAACAATACACTCTAAATTTCCTCTGTTAATAGAAATTTTATATTTTAGCATTGCTATTTCAGATTATTTTCTTTCTCCAATTTCTTTGTTTTTATCTAGGATAAGAAAGATATTAATATTATATAAATTTTTTAATCAGTCACTTGGTGCATTTTTGAAAATAAGTGCAATTTTTTACTTTTAAACTATTAACTTTCACTTTCTGCATGATCAGTTTGTGTTAGATGGAGGTATGTGATATTTCTTCGATCTTCGTTCGATACTGTGTGTGTCTTGAAGATTCATACAGCTACAACTGATTGTTAGATTTATTGATTTGTTTTATTTTTTCAGGTGGCTTTGCCTTGGTTTGTAAATTATGGATTGTTAGATTTATTGGTCTGTTTTATATTTCAGGTGGCTTTGCCTTTCTTCCATTTCTTTGGTTTGTAAATTCTGTATGGTTCTTCAGGGATTGTTAGATTTATTGATTTGTTTTATATTTCAGGTGGCTTTGCCTTTCTTCCATTTCTTTTGTTTGTAAATTCTGTATGGTTCTTCAGGGATTGTTAGATTTATTGGTTTGTTTTATTGTCTCGCCCGCGACGAAAAGTCGAGGAGGCGAGACTTAGGGATAGTGTTTCCTGCGGTGGCGGTCAACAATTTGTAAACTATTGTGAATTAACAAGCTTATGTTAGTTGTAGGTCCATAGTATTTGATGTGCAGGTACAACTCAAATCCTTACTTAGATTATGGCCCTGGCCCCTTAGTCACACATGAACGATCACATTAAGTTTTTAGCAAGCAGTTTGTACAGCCTATACCAGTAGTCCTAGGCACTTGATATTTGACATGCAGTTGCGTCTTGGGGAGTACATATTGATTCCACACTTGGATGGTGGCCCTGGCCCCTTAGTCACGCATGAGCGATCACATTAAGTTTTGAGCATGCAGTTTGTACAGCCTATACCAGTAGTCCTAGGCACTTGATATTTGACATGCAGTTGCGTCTTGGGGAGTACATACCAATTCCACACTTTGATGGTGGTCCTGGCCCCTTAGTCACGCATGAGCGATCACATTAAGTTTTTAGCAAGCAGTTTGTACAGCCTTTACCAGTAGTTCTAGGCACTTGATATTTGACATGCAGTTGCGTCTTGGGGAATACATACTGATTCCATGCCCGGACGGTGGCCCTGGCCCCTTGGTCACGCATGAATGATCACATTGAGTTTTTAGCAAGCAGTTTGTACAGTCTATACCAGTAGTCCTAGGTACTTAATATTTGACATGCAGTTGTGTCCTGGGGAGTACATATTGATTCCATGCTTGGATGGTGGCCCCGGCCCCTTAGTCATGCATTAGCGATCACATTAAGTTTTTAGCAAGCAGTTTGTACAGCCTATACCAGTAGTCCTAGGCACTTGATATTTGACATGCAGTTGCACCTTGGGGAGTACATACCGATTCCATGCCCGGATGGTGGCCCTGGCCCCTTAGTCATGCATGAACGATCACATTAAGTTTTTAGCAAGCAGTTTGTACAGCCTATACCAGTAGTCCTAGGCACTTGATATTATACCACCACTCGTGAGTGGGTGGTATATTGGAATACCCTTGTCTGTCCGTCCGTCAGTCCTTCCGTCCTTCCGTCCGTCCGTCCGAAGTTTGTCGCACTTTTCTCAGCTACTACTGGACAGATTCATTTCAAATTTGGTATTTGACTTTATATATAGGGGGCATGAGTCGTCTGCCATTTTGGTCACCCTATGATATCTACTTCCTGTTTTTCGAGACTTAGCCATTTTTCCCTTTATTGAGCATAGTGAAAAATTTTCGTCGCACTTTTCTCAGCTACTACTGCACCGATTCATTTCAAATTTGGTATTTGACTTTATATAAAGGGGGCATGCATCGTCTGCCATTTTTGTGACCCTATGATATCAACTTCCTGTTTGGCGAGGCAGCCATATTTTTCCTTTATTGAACATAGTGAAAATTTTCGTCGCACTTTTCTCAGCTACTACTGGACCGATTCATTTCAAATTTGGTATTTAACTTTATATATAGGCGGAATGCATCGTCCCATTTTGGTCGCCTTATGATATCAACTTCCTGTTTGGTGGGACTTTGCCATTTTTTACCTTTATTGAACATAGTGAAAATTTTCATCGCACTTTTCTCAGCTACTACTGGACCGATTCATTTCAAATTTGGTATTTGACTTTATATATAGGCGGAATGCGTCACCTCCCATTTTGGTTGCTTTATGATATCAACTTCCTGTTTGGCGGGACTTTGCCATTTTTACCTTTATTGACCATGGTGAAAATTTTCGTCGCACTTTTCTCAGCAACTGCTGGGCCGATTTATTTCAAATTAAGTATTTAAATTTATGTATAGGAAGAATGCGTCATCTCCTATTTTGGTCGCCTTATGATATCAACTTCCTGTTTGGCGGGACTTTGCCATTTTTCCCTTTATTGAACATAGTGAAAATTTTCATCGCACTTTTCTTTGCTACTGCTGGGCAGATTTATTTCAAATTTGCTATTTTACTTTATATATAGGGTGAATGCGTTGTCTCCCAGTTTGGTCGCCTTATGAAATCAACTTCCTGTTTGGCAGGACTTAGCCATTTTTCCCTTTATTGAACATAGTGAAAATTTTTGTCGCACTTCTCTCAGCAACTGCTGGGCCGATTTATTTCAAATTTGGTATTTGACTTTATGTATAAGGGGAATGTGTCGTCTCCCATTTTGGTCGCCTTACTATATCAACTTCCTGTTTGGCGGGACTTTGTCATTTTTCCCTATATTGAACATAGTGAAAATTTTCGTCACACCTTTCTCAGCTACTGCTTGGATGATTTATTTCAACGAGTGGGGGTATACCTAGCACGACAACGCGTGCAACCTCATGTTTGATATGCAGTTGCGTCTTGGGGAGTACATACTGATTCCATGCCCAGATGGTGGCCCTTGCCCCTTAGTCACGCATGAATGATCACATTAAGTTTTTAGCAAGCAGTTTATACAGCCTATACCAGTAGTCCTAGGTACTTGATATTTGAAATCCAGTTGTCTTGGGGAGTACATACCGATTCCATGCCAAGATATTGGCCCTGGCTTCTTAGTCATGCATGAGTGATCCAAGGAAATTGTAAGATTATATTTTATTTTTATTGCTGCTGCATTAGATCAATGTGCAAATTAAGGCCATGCAGGGGCGGGCGAGACATATTCTTTGTCCACAGTTTATATTTCAGGTGGCTTTGCCTTTCTTCCATTTCTTTGGTTTGTGAATTCTGTATGGTTCTTCATGGATTGTTAGATTTATTGGTCTGTTTTATATTTCAGGTGGCTTTGCCTTTCTTCCATTTCTTTGGTTTGTGAATTCTGTATGGTTCTTCAGGGATTGTTGGATTTATTGGCTTGTTTTATTTTTCAGGTGGCTTTGCCTTCCTTCCATTTCTTTGGTTTGTGAATTCTGTATGGTTCTTCAGGGATTGTTAGATTTATTGATTTGTTTTATATTTCAGGTGGCTTTGCCTTCCTTCCATTTCTTTGGTTTGTGCTAGGGCCCGTCTTGAACTTGCTATGAGGTATGAGTAAAGCTCATTGTTGAAGGCCTCATGGCGACTTCAAGATGAAGAACAACAATAAAAGCGTTGTTCCATTGCTTATTTACCATGTATTTGTAGAGACTTTGTCTCATTTGCATTTACTCCATATCCCTTCATTGATATTGTTAGATTTATTGATTTGTTTTATTTTTCAGGTGGCTTTGCCTTCCTTCCATTTCTTTGGTTTGTAAATTCTCAATGGTTCTTCAGGGATTGTTAGATTTATTGATTTGTTTTATATTTTAGGTGGCTTTGCCTTCCTTCCATTTCTTTGGTTTGTGAATTCTGTATGGTTCTTCAGGGATTGTTAGATTTGATTTGTTTTATTTTTCAGGTTGCTTTGCCTTCCTTCCATTTCTTTGGTTTGTAAATCCTCAATGGTTCTTCAGGGATTGTTAGATTTATTGATTTGTTTTATATTTCAGGTGGCTTTGCCTTTCTTCCATTTCTTTGGTTTGTGAATTCTGTATGGTTCTTCAGGGATGCTTTCTTGAAAGAAGAGTACACAGAACAGAAACAGATAAAATCATGTAAGTATTTAATGTGTAGTCACTTTCCTTAATATGGAATTTAGGACATTTTGTTTTCTGATATGGACATTATCACAGCCAGTATCAAGCATGCATGTTAGAGCGAAATTAATGTGTTGTGCCGTGAGAAAGTCTGTATAAAAAACAAAATGTTCTGTACATTTTTTATCTCTAACTACAATTATGTGATTTAGAATAAAGATATAACAAAAACATAATAGATCCTCTCAACCAACAATATTTTTTCAGTCTTGAAGAGAAGGATGCTTTATGTTTGCTTTTGGTAATTATCTCAAGTGTTTACAGTCCTTTTTAGTTCGCCTCAACGAAGTTGAGGAGGACTATTGGAGTACCCCCGGCGTCCGCGTCTACGTCCGGGTCTGTGTCCGTGTTCGCATTTAGGTATATATCTTGGTAACTATGAAGGGTAGGATCATCAAACTTTGTATACAGATGCATCTTGGGCTTTCTCACAGCCTCCAAGAAAATTAGGTCTCTTTGACCTATATTTTCCGCTTGAATGACTTACACTTAAGTTTACGTCCGAGTTCAGATCTCAGTCACTATACATGGTAGGATCATGTAACCTTGCATATGCATGCATCTCTGATGGTAGGTCAGCAACCAGGCCAAAACAGGTCACTTTGACCTATATTTTCCGCTTGAACGACTTACTTTCAAGTTTACGTCTGAGTTCAGATCTCGATATTTATACATGGTAGGATCATGTAACTTTGCATATGCATGCATCTCTGATGGTAGGTCAGAATCCAGGCAAAATTAGGTCTCTTTGACCTACATTTTCCGCTTGAACGACTTGCATTCAAGTTTACGTCCGAGTTCAGATCTCAGTCACTATACATGGTAGGATCATGTAACCTTGCATATGCATGCATATCTGATGGTAGGTCAGCATCCAGGCAAAATTAGGTCACTTTGACCTATATTTTCGGCTTGATTGACTTACATCCAAATTTACTGAAGAGTTCAGATGTCATTCACTGTACATGTTACGATCATGTAAACTTGCATATGCATGCATCTCTGATAATTTGCCATAACGAGGCGAACTTTGTAATCGTTGATTACCTATGTTTGTAGTTCATGATATGAAATGTAAGGCAACGACCTTTTTTTATTAAAAGAAAAGATTGAAAAGATTGGATGAGAATTTATTAATTTTATATAATTTCCCAAAAATAAAATTTAGCATAAAAGATAACAGAAAATTTCATATCAAATGAGCATTAAACAAATAAATACATACAATTCTGTAAATTTATTTCTGGAAAGCTAGAAACACAAAATCCCTAATAGTACTAGTAAAATATCTAATTGAATAGAAAAATCCCTAATAATCAGATATTTTACCTCTTAAATTAGATATTTCCTGTAAAATTAGATATTGACTCTATTAAATTAGATATTGAGGCTGTTAAATTTGGGATGTTAGCTAAAAATTAGTGATTTCACTTCAAATAATTAGATATTTTTACTGGTAATATTAGGGATGTTTCTATTAAATTAGAGATCTACTCATCAAATTAGAGATTTTCTTGTTAAATTAGAGATTTTATCAGTAAAATTAGAGATTTTGATTTTGTCGATAGCAATTGATGTCTCTTTGATGTGACAATAAACAACTGGAAGATCAACTGTGTGAAAAAAGGAACAGAAACCATGAAAAATTATTCAAAGGAATCTTGTGATGTGAATCTAAAGTTGAAATAAATTGGAAAATACATGCAATCCCAATATTCCACATGGCCAAACACAAAAGGGTAGATAGACACTGTTGCGCTGTGCAATTCAATCGTGCATTAGAAAAATAAAGAGTCGGATATGGAGTGGGTTTGATTTTCTGGCTGGAACAGTAATTTGATCTCTTTTCTTTTGTGACGTCATAATTGAATGACAGATGTGAAATGTCATTCCGTTTACTTTGCCGTGAATTGACTCCCTTTTCCTGTAAATAATGTTTTATCTGGAAACTTTGTAAAATATCTCCGTTAAAAGCATGGTGACATACATTATTTTATTGTAACCAAAAAATAACATGATTAACTATCTGTTCACAAAAATACATAAAATTCTCTTGGTTCAGTCTATGTAAATTTGTGTGAAAAAAATGGCAAAAATGAGCAAACTTTGATAGCATACCTAGAAAAAGTAAGTATGGTGACCCAAACTTTTTATTACAGATTAAGGGTGAGTAGGATTGCTTCATCAATTGTGTCGACTTACAACAAAATCTCATGGATATTAATATTACTGTCTATCTACCTTAAAATGTAAAGATAATGTGTATTTAATTTGATTTTGAATACCATGGCCATTTATTTAAGTATTGAAAATAAGTTTTAATGGTTGGTATATAAGATGTTATATCTGTTTGAATAGAGCCTTTCTTATTTTTGCAGTACAAGATATAGTTTTCATGTACTATATCTTATTTACTGTCTAATTTCAGATGTGATACGATCCATGATTGGGACTGTAATATGGATAGGTATAATAACAGCTTGGATTGTAATATTCCAGTTAAATCGTGTTTCATGGGGTGAAACTGCAGATGCCATTTCATTCATCATACCTAGAGGAATAGCATAAAGGGATTTTCAACAGGATGATACATTAATTGATGTGCAATTTGTGAAACTTCTCATTTTTAATTTATTTTACATTAGTCTCATTATACATTTCTAGTTTTTGTAAATAAATTACATTTACATGAATTTTTCAATTTTCTCATAATATATTCACTATCGGCCTAGTGCGAACCGATGGGATCATTATTATCGTCTAAACAATAGATGTGATCCGGATAAAGAAAATATTACTGTAATAAAATCAATAATGTTTATTTCGGTAATAATGATTTTTTTCAACAATTGCATATATTGCTTGACTATGATCTCGTGGATTTGCACTTGGCCGATAGTGATATTGTGGTTTGCATTTTATTTTAAAAAATCACAAAAAAGTAAATTTTAAATTTTATAACGCTATGGAGATTTTCCTTGGGTAAAGCACTGTCTTCACCTGATTTTGCATTACTTTCATATTTTTAAACCTCGTCACGAAGTGGAAGGGGCATATAGTTTTACCCTTGTCCGTCCATATGTACGCAAGTCCAGACGTACTGATATTAAGTTTTGCGTTTAGGTCCATAGTTTGGTAACCTCTTGTGATAGTTTGATATTATTACATCAGTATATGCACCTTGATTAGTACTACCAGATTTACCAACAATAAGGGATCAATGACCTTCATTTTACAACTTTTGTTTAATTTTGTGTTTAAGTCCATTTCTCAACAACTACACATCATACAACAATGATGTTTCATCAAATTAATTGCCTTGATGAGTACTACCAAAATCTTTGAGAATTTAAGTGGCTTTGACCTTTATTTTATGCTGGAGTGACTTTTGTCAAATTTTGTGTTAAGGTCCATTTCTCATCAACTACACATCATACCACAATGATGTTTTATCAAATTAATCATCTTGATGAGTACTTCCTAAATCATCAAGAATTAAGTGGCTTTGACGCTTGAGTGACTTTTGTTAAATTTTGCGTTTAAGTCGATTTTCCAACAACTAAACATGATATCACAATGGTGTTGTATTTATACTATAACTAATCCGAGATTCTGATTATCACAAAATATTCAACGAATGATCGAATAATGCAGTAATTCACGAATGCGCGAAGCGCATGAGTGAATTACAGCGTTTTTTGATCATGAGTTGAATATTTTCGATAATCAGAATCTAGGATTAGTTATTGTTTTTATTATATAGATCTTCTTCTGTAATATTTATTTGTTATTTTAAAAATCATTGCAAGAACTACATTTTCGATGTTAATCCGCTGAGACGTTTTCTTAACAACAACGTTGACAACGTCTATTGTGACGTCACTTCCTAGAGTGAAATTATGGAAAATAATTTCACAGTTAATTATCACTTTTCTTTCACTTGGAAATCTCAATCTTTCACCGCTATCTATATAATAACAAATAAATTACCTTGAAGGGTACTATCCAAATCAAAGACAATTTAGTGTCTTTGACCAACATTTGACACTTGAGTGACTTTTGGTAAATTTGATGTTTCAAGTCCATTTCTAAACTTCACAACATATCTTTATGTTTCATGAAATGACTCATCTTGGTGAAAACTACCAAAATCTTACACAATTCGTTGACTACATATTACATTTGAATGACTTCCTACTGATCAGACAAAAAACATGGTAACCAGTGCAGAACCTAGGGTTAACATTAGATCCTATGGGAAAAATCACATTTTTATCTTCTCCTCTGAAATTGTTGAAACTAATTAAACCAAACTTGTCATTTGTCAGGATAGTACCCGTATGTATTGTCTTCATGTTTTATGTACTTCATTGTAAAGGTACTCTTCTTGATAAGTTGGACTTTTTTCTAGTTTGATTTTTAGTGAGTCTTTTTGGGTATTTATTTTTTAGCCATTCACCACACATAGGGGAGGGTTTGGATCAAAGAAAACGAGTTTAACCCCACCACAATATTTGCACTTGTGCTTGGTCATTTGCTTGTCCTGGTCTTATGAAATTTTAAGTTTCTTGATATTCAGGCTATTGGATGTTGTTTGTTTTCATTGATTTATCCACTTTTTGTGTCGCCTGCTGTAAGCAGAGTCGACACATAGGGATTACTATCCGTCGTCTTACGTTGTCGTCCTGCGACGTCGTCGTCCTGCGTCGTCCCGACAGTTTTTGAATCCACAACTCCTTCAAAACCACTTGTCCGATTCCTACTTAACTTTCAGGATATGTTGTTTAACTGGTGTAGTTGTGCACCTGATACTTAGAATTTTGATTTTGCAGATTTTAGAGGTTAACAGAGCCAATATTGCTCATTTGTGAGTCTGTTGGTTTTGAATCCGCAACTCCTTCAAAACTGCTAGTCAGATTATAGCAAAACTTTCAGGATACGTTGTTCACCGGGTGTAGTTGTGCACCTGATACTTAGAATTTTGATTTTACAGATTTTAGAGGTTCACAGAGCCAAAATTGCTCATTTGTGAGTCTGTCTGTTTTGAATCTGCAACTCCTTCAAAATTGCCAGTCCGATTCCAACAAAACGTTCAGGATAGATTGTTCACCTGATGTAGTTGTGCACCTTATATATAGAATTTTGATTTTACAGATTTTAGAGGTTCACAGAGCCAAAATTGCCCATTTGATAATCTGGTTTGTTAATCCCCAATTCCATCACGACTATAAGTCAGATTCCAACCAAACTTGCAGGATATGTTGTTCACCTGATGCAGTTGTGCATCTCATACTTAAAATTTTGATTTTGCAGTTTTAGAGGTTCACTGAGCCAGAATAGCTCATTTGTTAATTCAGTTTGTTTATTTGGAACTCCTTCAAAACTGTAAATCATATTCCAACCAGCCTTTCAGAATACATTGATTGCTTGATACAGTTGCGCACAAGATATTTGAAATTTATTTTGATTTTACAGATTTAAGAGGTTAACAGAGCCAAAATAGCTCATTTGTTAATTGGGTTTTTTAATCTTCGACTCCTTCACAACTGTCTGTCAGATTCCAACCTAATTTTCAGTATATGTTGTATATCAGGTCTGGTTATGCACATTATACTTATATTTTTTTTTACCGATTCTAGAGGTTTGCCAAGCCACTAAGCTAATATGTTAAATCAGATTGTTAATCTGCAAGTCCTTAAAACTGTAATTCATATTCTTAACCAAATTTACAGAATATGTTTTTCTTCTAATCTAGACATGCACATTATAAGTAAAATTTTAATTTTGCATATTTTAGAGCTTCACTGGACCAAAAATGGCTCTTCTGTAGTGCAGGCGACACAAGTGTTCCATGGAACACCCATCAATTTTTAGTGTTCGTCATGAACACTTTAGTTATCGGTCCAGCTTGAATTAGATAAAAATAGATGTTGCAGGGCGGGAAACTTTTAAACAGGTTAAAAATCTCCTTATAAAATTGTAAATAATACAGTAAACTTACTGAATAATCTGGTAGAACGTTACATACTATTGTCCTGAAATGGTAAAAATGTTTGAACACAGCTAAAGTTGGAATCGAGGTGCTTAAAGGCTTTAAAGGGATGGCGGATTGAAACTAAAAAGGAGGTGTCGAATAGGCTTGAGTATACAGTACGAGACGTTTATAATACACCCAAACCAATTTCAATTACTACTTCGCTTTTATTTAACTTATTTAATTTCCTGCATTGAGAAATTAAACGATTATCGAGTACATTGTTAAAACGAAAATAGGGCCTATTTGTTTCATGCGTAGTAATATGAAAAATTTAAAAAATATCGAAGATGTCAAAATAGTTCCTTTATGAAAGTTGTTGCACATACCTGCCAACTTTCACGATTTTGGTGTGATCTACACGATTTCAACCTTTTGTCACGTCCGTGAAACAAAAATTTTGCATAAAACACGATTTTGAAGAAATTCACACGAAAAAATGTTTGTTTACACGATTTTGGCTGAAGGGAGATAATCTAAATTCACCATATTCTCGATATTAGCCAATCAGAATCGGGTTTTGCATCTATCACGCGGTATTCGCGTGGAAAACAGCTGATTGGATCCCTAGTGGGTGATTTATTGTTTTCTTTACAATACTGAAGTAAAAGATTATAAAAGTTGTCAACAATATATACTAAGCCTGATAAGATTGTGGAGGAAGTTTGATATTCCTAATTGCAAAAAGTTTAAATCTACCAATGAGATTGCTGCCAGCGTGGAATATGAAAAAGATCACACTTTTATCTTCTCCTCTGAAAGCATTGAAGCAGATTTAAGTAAGCTTTACATGAATGATGAATGGAAGATCCTTTACGAAGATCGCTCATTTTGTTCTGATTGGACAAAACACATTGCTGCCAGCTCGAAACTTAGGTTAAACATTGGAACCTATCTTCATCTTCTCTGAAACCACTTTGGCCAATTTGAACTTTACAGGAATGGTGTATGGAAGGTCCTTCACAAAGATTGCTCATTATTTTTCGGATTTGACAAAAACATTGCGGCCAGCATGGAACAAAGTTTAACATTTGACCCTAAGAGAAAATCACATTTTGATTATCTTCTCTGAAACAACTGAAGCAAATTCAACCAAACTAGAGCTTAACATTAGATACTAGGGAAAAACATCATTTTTGGTCATCATCATAGACATGGCTATATTAGAAGCATTTTATCGGATGAACAATTTAGACTCAGCCCCTGAGCCTCTAGTTTTTCTTTGCTGTATTTATGTGATGTCTTGTATCTTTGTGTTTCAGATGTTGCCGATGTCTTTGGGTTATTCTTTTGAACTGACAGTTCGGTTCTCACTTACTTTGTCCTGGTTTTAATTTCAGTACTCAGTGATAATGTCTAAATTCATTGTCTTCAGGTTAAAAGTCAATGAAATGAGTATTGAGGGTGGGTAAGAGGGGGTATGATCCCGGAATCCCGAGGAAATAGCTGTCAAATCCCGTATTCCCGAGAAAAATAAAACTGTCAATCCCGATTCCCGAAAAATAACAACACAAATCCCGGATCCCGTTAAGCGTTAATCCCGAATTCCCGCTTAATAAAAAGGTTGATCCCGGCGTCCCGTAAAAGGTCCTTCCGCCCCTCAGTATTTATAAGTGATGCATCACAGTTTTCATTTTACATATTGAGATTTAGTTTCATGGGGCAGTGACAATGTTTATTTATCTATTTATTTTTGTTGTTGTTGTTGTGCAATTAGTTTCTCAGTAACATTATGTGTTTTTAATGATATTTGATAAATATACAAAAATACCTAAGTTGCATAAAAACAGTAAATTGTGCTGTACTCGTGTTTCAAGGAGTAAGCTCTCATCAGCAGTATTAAAATCAAATAATATGGAAAGCCATAATCCAATAGTAGTAAAAAAAGAAGTACTCATTACCAAAAATATCGAAATAGGAAGCCAAATCCAGTACCAAGGACATCTGCCGAGTGCCATACACGGAATGAAGCCTTAGTATTTTTAAGGTGTTGAAATTTTGATAAAAACTGTAAATTTCTAAAACACGCAAGGTAAAATTTTCATGTCAGACAAGTCTGACTATTTGGCTTTTGAATACCCTCGAGGACCTCTGGTCCACCAGCAGTGGCATCGGCCCAATGGTTCAAAAATACAAAAAATACCGAAGTTGCATAAAAACATTAATTTCGTTATGCTGTACACGTGTTTCAAGGAATAACCTCTCATCAGCATCATTAAAATCAAATAATATGGAAAGCCATAAACCAAAAGTAGTCAAAAAAGAAGTACTCATTTTCCCATCTGAATTCCGATCAGATAAAACATGGCTGCCAGCATTGAACTTAGGTTTAACATTGGACAAGGCTGAAGCAAATTCAATCAAAGTCTACAGGAATGATGTATTAATGGTCTTTCACAAAGATTCCTCATTTTGTTCCAACTAATAAAAAACATGGCTGCCAGCACAGAACATAGTTTAACATTGGAACTATGGGAAAATCAGACTTTCATCTTCTCCTCTGAAACCACTGAAGCCATTCAACCAAATTTTACAGGAATGATGTACTAAAGGTCCTTAACAAAGGTTGTTCATTTCGGATAAAAAACATGTCCGCCAGCACTGGACATAGTTAAACATTGGACCTTAAGGAAAATCACATTTTCATCTTCTCCTCTGAATGATGTACTTAATGGTCCTTAACAAAGATTGCGGATTTCGTTCAGATCGGATAAAAAACATGGCCACCTGCACTGGACATAGTTTGACATTGGACTCCATGAGAAAATCACATTTTCATCTTCTCCTCTGAAATCAGTGAAGCAAATTCAACCAAATTTTACAGGAATGATGTACAGAAGGTACTCTACAAAAATTGTTCGTTTCATTTTGATCCAACAAAAAACATGGCCCTCTGCGCAGAACATAGTTTATCATCGTAGCCCGGTATGTAAAAACCATACTTTTCATTATCTTCTCTGAAACTATTCAAGCAAATTTAACTAAACTGTATTAGAATAAAGTATCGAAGGTCCTTTGCAAAGATTACTCATTTCAATAGGATAAGACAAAAAAACACTGGTGCCAATGGAGATCATAGCTAAACATTAGACTCCATTCAGTTTGGTAAAAAACATCTGTTTGGTATTGCACAGCATAGAAACATTTTGTCAGGTGAGCGATACAGGCTCAGTCTCTGAGCCTCTTGTTAACAAGAAGTATTTAATACTGATCAAAACTGTGTAAAATATTCAGCTTACAGTATGCTGTTTAGATTACCCGTGTATTTCAGTTCATTTAAAAATTTATTAGCATTTCATCCTTTCACACTTCTTAATTCTACTGAATTTTCCATTTGACATGTTTTTATACCAAATACAATTTTAATTAGAGCTCATTTAATAAATCTAATTAAAATTATGTCTACAAATTGTTCCTTACACTCACTGCATGGTAGAATTTGCTACAGTGGATTCAGAGGAGAAGATGTAACTGTGGTTTTCCCATAGGGTCCAATGTTAACAACATCCCATTCCACTTTCGGTTCTGCGCGGAGCTTAGGTTTAACATTGGACCTATGCTAAAAATAACATTTTCATCCTCTCTTCTGATATCACTCAAACTTTACAGGAATGATGTATGGAAGGTCCTTTTCAAGATTGCTCATTTCGTTCCGATCCAAAAAAAAACATGGCCGCCAGCGTGAAATTCAGGATTAACAATGGACCTATAGGGAAAATCACATTTTCATCTTCTCCTCTGAAGCCACTGATGCAAATTCAACCAAAATTTACAGGAATGATGTTTGGGAGGTCCTTTACAAAGATTCCTTATTTTGTTTTGATCCTAAAATAACATTGCTGCCAGTGTGGAATATGGAAACCATCACATTTTTATCTTCTCCTCTGAAAGCACTGAAGCAGATTTAACCAGGCTTTACAGGAATGATGTATGGAAAGTCCTTTACAAAGATTGTATCTTTGTGTTTGAGATGTTGCCGATGTCTTTGGATTATTCTTTTGAACTGACAGTTCGGTTCTCACTTACTTTGTCCTGGTTTTAATTTCAGTGCTCAGTGATAATGTCTAAATTCATTATCTTAAGGTTAAAAGTAAATGAAATGAGTACTTATAAGTGATGCATTACAGTTTGCATTTTACATATTGAGGTTTAGTTTCATGGGGCAGTGACAATATTTATCCCCGCACTTTCGACGATATTGTTATACCCTCCGTCTGACTGTCCGTCCATCTGTCCGTCCGTCCGTCCGCCCGTCACACTTTTCTTGTGACTCAAACTCCTCCTACATTTTTTGATTTATTTATTTAATTTTGTTGTAGAATTGTTGCATATAGTCTGTAAATGCGCAATAAGCTTTCGGATTTTTGATATTGCTCTTGGTGCAAACAAGAAGCCCCGAATGTCAATTTTTACACTTGTGGCATATGACACAAACTCCTCCTACATTTTTGGATTTGGGGAAATCTTTATGCACAATTGTTGCATATAGTCTGTAGAATTGCAATAAGCTTTCGGAAATATGATTCCGGTTCCAGCTTTTGTAAATTTCCTGAAAATGTCAAAGACTCATATTTTTTTTTAATTTGAGCATATAATTATGTATTTTAGTAATTGTTTGATAGAAAATGAGATTTTGAATAATCAGAATTCTAAAATGCGATTCCAAATTTGGTAAACTTCCTGAAAGTCTCAAAGACCACTTATTTTTGGAAATCCACCTAGCAATCATGCTAAAATAATTTGTTTAGTTAAAGTGACATATTTTAACTAAATGGATTTCAAAAGTACTTGATTCCGATTTTGGTAAATTTCCTGAAAGTCTCAAAGACCACTTATTTTTTGGAATTCTACCTAGCAACCATACTTAAATAGCTTCTTTAATTTAGGACTAACATTTTCCTCAATTGAATTTCAAAAATATTTGATTCCAATTTTGGTAAATTTCCTGAAAGTCTGAAAGACCACTTATTTTTGGAATTCTACCTAGCAACCATTCTTAAATAGCTTCTCTAATTTAGGACAAACACTTTCAGCAATTTCATTTAAAAAATATTTGATTCCAGTTTTGGTAAATTTCCTGAAAGTGTGAAAGACCACTTTTTGGAATTCTACCTAGCAACCATACGAAAATAATTAGTTTAGTTTAGGACAAACATTTTTACTATATGGATTTCAAAAATATTTGATTCCGATTTTGGTAAATTTCCTGAAAGTCTCAAAGACCACTTTTTTTTTAATTCTACCTAGCAACCAGACTTAAATAGATTCTTCAATTTATGATAAACACTTTCATCAATTGGTTTTCAAAAATATTTAATTCCACTTTTGGTATATATCCTGCAAGTCTCAAAGACCACTTAGTTTTTGGAATTCTACCTAGCAACCATACTTAAATAGCTTCTTTAATTTAGGACAAACACTTTCATCAATTGAATTCAAAATATTTGATTCCAATTTTGGTAAATTTCCTGAAAGTCTGAAAGACCACTTATTTTTTTGGAATTCTACCTAACAACCATACTTAAATAGCTTCTCTAATTTAGGACAAACACTTTAAGCAATTTGATTTAAAAAATATTTGATTCCAGTTTTGGTAAATTTCCTGAAAGTCTCAAAGACCACTTTTTGGAAGTCTACCTAGCAACCATACTTAAATAGATTCTTCAATTTATGATAAACACTTTCAACAATTGGTTTTCAAAAAATATTTGATTCCACTTTTGGTATATATCCTGAAAGTCTCACAGACAACTTCTTTTTTGGAATTCTGCCTAATAACTATGTATTCTTAAATTCTTTTTGTAAAAATAACGACTATCAATAGTTTGATTTAAAAAATATTGAGAAAAATTATTCCCAGGGTGTAAAAGAACTGTTTTCTGTGTCAAACGGGGAGTGCGGGGATAGCTGTCGTTCCGATAACCTCTAGTTATTTATTTATTTATTTATTTATTTATTTATTTTTGTGTGTGTGTGCAATTAGTTTCTCTGTAAGATTATGTATTTTTAACGATATTTTATAATATTAATAATTTTTCAACAACAACAACAAGTAGATCAATGATATTTGGTATATAAGTTGTTATTGGTTATGTAGTGTATGGCAGTCTGTCATATTGTTCTTGACCTCAATTTCACTGTCTAGTGCTTTTCTTGCTTTTCATTATCCTCTCTTAAACTATTCAAACAAATTTAACTAAACTGTATTAGAATGATGTATAAAGGTCCTTTACAATGATTGCTCAGTTTCCAAATGTTTTGATTTTATCATCTTCGCTAGCCAAGGGTTACGATCTGCTCCTCTCCTCTTGAAGATGAGAAGAGCGAATTGTAACACTTGACTGGCGAAGATGTGATTTTATCTGAAGTGAAGAGAAATGAGTTGTCGAAATGCGCATATGCAGAAATTAACTTCGGTATTTTGTTATTTATTACCACTGGACCGATGCATCTGCTGGTGGACTGTTAGTCCCTGAGGGTATTCACCAACCCAGTAGCCAGTACTTCAGTGCTGGCCCGAAAACCGATTTTATTTGGAAAATTGCAAAATCTAAATTTAACAAAATTTTGTTTAAGACTAAGGAGAATCTCCCTCTTGCATAGCTCTGTCCTTAGCTGATTTTTGGTTTTCCTTTTTAGATTCTATTGGTAATTAGTTCTCTATCAGTTTTTACACATGTTTCGGTGTATGGATCTCCAAATGTTTTGATTTTATCTGCACTGAAGAGACATGAGTTGTCGAAATGCCCATCTGCAGAAATTAAATTAACAGTAACTTCGGTATTTTGTTATTTTATACTGATCAGACAAAAAACATGGCCACAAGAGCAAAACATTGGATCCTATTGGAAAAATCACATTTTCATCTTCTCCTCTGAAATTGTTGAAGCAAATTAATCCAAACTTACAGGAATGATGTATGGAAGGTCCTTCAGAAAGATTGTTTATTTTCTTCAGATCTGACCAAAAAAGCATGGGAAATTATGTATTGAAGGTCCTTTACAAAGATTGCTAATTTCGTTCCGATCCGACAAAAAACATGGCCGCCAGCGTGAAACTTAGGTTTAACATTGGACCTATGGGAAAAATCACATGTTCATCTTCTCCTCTGAAGCCACTTATGCAGATACAACCAAAATTTACAGGAATGATGTATGGGAGGTCCTTTACAAAGATTTCTTATTTTGTTTTGATCCTAAAATAACATTGCTGCCAGTGTAGAATATGGACAAAAATCACATTTTTATCTTCTCCTCTGCAAGCACTGAAGCAGATTTAAGCAGGCTTTACAAGAATGATGTATGGAGGGTCCTTTACAAAGACTGTATCTTTTTGTTTCAGATGTTGCCATTGTCTTTGGATTATTCTTTTGAACTGACAGTTCGGTTCTCACTTACTCTGTCCTGGTTTTAATTTCAGTGCTCAGTGAAAATGTTTAAATTCGTTATCTTCATGTTAAAAGTAAATGAAATGAGTAATTATAAGTGATGCATCACAGATTGCATTTTACATATTGAGATTTAGTTTCATGGGCCAGTGACAAGTTTATCTCAGCACTTTCGAAGAAAGTCCGGGGATATTGTTATACCCTCCGTCTGTCTGTTTGTCCGTCCGTCCGTCACACTTTTCTTGTGACTCAAACTCCTACATTTTTTTATTTAGGGATTTTCTTTAGTTGTAGAATTGTTGCATATAGTCTGTAGATGCACAATAAGCTTTCGGATTTTTTTATGTTGCTCTTGGTGCAAACAAGAAGCCCCAAGATGTAAATTTTTACACATGTGGCATGTGACACAAACTCCTCCTACATTTATGGATTTATGGATTTAATTTTGTAGTAGAATTGTTGCATATAGTCTGTAGATACGCAATAAGTTATCGGAATTATGATTCCGGTACGATCTTTGGTAAATTTCCTGAAAATGTCAAAGACTCATATTTTTATTTTTATTTTGAGCATATTATTATGTATTTTAGCAATTGTTTGATAGAAAATGAGATTTTGAATAATCAGAATTCTAAAATGCGATTCCAAGGTTGGTAAATTTCCTGAAAGTCTCATAGACCACTTATGTTTTCCACCTAGCAACCATACTAAAATAATTTGTTTAGTTAAGGAGACATATTTTAACTAAATGGGTTTCAAAAGTATTTGATTCCGATTTTGGTAAATGTCCTGAAAGTCTCAAAGACCACTTATTTTTTTTTTTTTTTTGGAATTCTACCTAGCAACCATACTTAAATAGCTTCTTTAATTTAGGACAAACACTTTCAGCAATTTGATTTCAAAAATATTTGGTAAATCTTGGTAAATTTTCTGAAAGTCTCAAAGACCACTTCCTTTTTTGGAATTCTGCCTTACAACTATATATCCTTTATAATTTTTTTTTTTTTTGTAAAAATAACGACAATCAATAGTTTGATTTCAAAACTATTGAGAAAGATTATGCCCAGGGTCTAAAAGAACTGTTTTCTGTGTCAAACAGGGAGTGCGTGGATAGCTGTCGTTCCGACAACCTCTAGATATTTATTTATTTATTATTATTAGTTTGTGTGCAATTAGTTTCTCTGTAACATTATGAATTTTAATGATATAATATTAATGTTTTTCAACAACAACATGAAGTAGATCAATGATATTTGGTAAATAAGTTATTATTGGTTATGTAGTGTATGGCAGTCTGTCATATTGTTCTTGACCTTGTCCTCAATTTCACTGTCTAGTGCTTTTCTTACTTTTCATTATCTTCTCTGAAACTATTCAAGCAAATTAAACTAAACTGTATTAGAATGATGTATAAAGGTCTTTTACAATGATTGCTCAATTTACAAATGTTTTGATTTTATCTGCACTGAAGAGACATGTGTTGTCGAAATGCGCATATGCAGAAATTAAATTCACAGTAACTTCGGTATTTTGTTATTTATTACCACTGGGCCGATGCTTCTGCTGGTGGACTGTTAGTCCCCGAGGTTATTCACCAACCCAGTAGCCAGTACTTCAGTGCTGGCCCGAAAGCCGATTTTATTTGGAAAATTGTAAAATCTAAATCTAACAAAATTTTGTTTAAAACTAAGGAGAATCTCCCTCTTGCATAGCTCTGTCCTTAGCTGATTTTTGGCTTTCCTTTTTAGCTCAGCTGGCCGAAGGCCATGTGAGCTTTTGCCATCACTTGGCGTCCGTCGTCCGTCGTCGTCCGTAAACATTTCACATTTTTGCTATCTCCTCTGAAACCACTGGACCAATTTTAACCAAACTTTCCGGAATGATGTATGGTAGGTCCTTCACAAAGACTGCCGAAATTTTTCTGATCCGCCAAAAAAAACATGGCCGCCAGGGCCGAACATAGTTTAACATGGGACACTATGGGAAAATGCATATTTTGGCTATCTCTTCTGAAACAACGGAGCAAAACTTAACCAAACTTAATAGGAATAATTTATGGCAGGTCCTTTACTTAGATTACTACTTTTTTTTGCGAAAAAACATGACCGTCAGCGCAGACCATAGTTTAACATGGATATGGGAAAAGCAAATATTTGCTATCTCCTCTGAAGCAACTGAAGCAAATTGAACCAAACTTTTTAGGAATGATGTATGGAAGGTCCTTTACTTAGTTTGCCAAAATTTTTTTGATCCATGAAAAAACATGGCCGCCAGCGCAGAACATAGTTTAACATGGGACCCTATGGGAAAGCAAATATTTGCTATCTCCTCTGAAGCTACTGAAGCAAATGGAACCAAACTTTACAGAAATGATGTATGGAAGGTCCTTTACTTAGTTTGCCGAAATTAACATGTGACCCTATGGGAAAAGCATATATTTGTTATCTCCTCTGAAGCTACTGAAGCAAATTGAACCAAACTTTACAGGCATCATGTATGGAGGGTCCTTTACTTAGATTACTACTTTTTTTTTTTGATCGCCTAAAAAACATGGCTGCCAGCGCAGAACATAGTTTAACATGGGATCCTAAGGGAAAAAGCATATATTTGCCATTTCCTCTGAAGCTACTGAAGCAAATTGAACCAGACTTTAAAGGAATGACTTATGGAAGGTCCATTATGCAGATTGCCAAATTTTTTCTGATCTGCTAAAAAAAACATGGCCACTAGCACAGAACATAGTCAACATTGGACTCTATGGGAACAGCATATATTTGCTATCTTCTCTGAAGCTACTGAAGCAAACTGAACCAAATTTTACAGGAGTGATGAATGGAAGGTCATTTATGTAGATTGCTAAAATGTTTCCTTTCTGCCAAAAAACATGGTCGCCAGCGGCTAACATAGGTTTAAAACATGGGACCCTATGGGAAAAGCATATATTTGCTATAGCCGGAAGCTACTGAAGCAAATTGAACCAAACTTTATAGGAATGATGTATGGAAGGTCTTTTATGTAGATTGCTGAAATTTTTCAGATTCCCTTAAAAACATGGCTGCCAGCGCAGAACATAGTTTAACATGGGACCCTATGGGAAAAGCATATATTTGCTATCTCCTCTGATGCTACTAAAGCAAATTCAACCAGTCTTTACAGTAANCTCAAAGACCCATTATTTTTTGGAATTTTACCTAGCAACCATATCTTTTTCAATTATTTAGAGTTATAATGATGAATTTCAACTGTCAGGTTGCAAGAATCTTTGATTTTAATTTTGGTAAATTTTACCTAGCAACTGTATGTTTTTTTCTATCAAGCAACCATATCTTTTTTGTGTTTTACAGTAACAATGATTGTTTCATCAGAAAGAAATTAAGTTTCAAAAACACTTGTCTTTTTTTACAAAGGGGGGGGGGGTCCAAAAAGGGGTAGCAGGGGATCACAATCTTTGATTGGCCGTGTTTCATTTGGACTCAATTCAAAGTTAGATTAACATTATAGGTTACGCAGGATTCAAATGTTAAACTATTTACAGCATGTCTTACAATAAAAAGGATTCCATTTAATGCTACCACTTCCTGTTTGCTGATACTAAGTGTAAAGGTGTTATTTTTCCCCGATTCACACTTATGTTTCATTAAATTTACATGATGGGTAATTTTCTTGAATATGTAGTAATTGCAAAATTAGCAAAAATTAACGGCTTGCCTGAATTTCCCTTTTTACAGTATAGCCAATATTTATTGTGGATTTTGTGGTTTGTTTCTTTAGAATTATACCCACCAAGAAGTACATGTAATAGAAATAATATCTGGCCTTCTCCAACTCATTTAGGTACCCTTTTTATGCAGAGATAGGTGCCCAAAAAATTTAGGGTACAAAAATGGACACACTGACCTTTCAATATTTTTTTGCTTAAAATGATACATGATTAATGATCTGATCAATAAAAATATCAATTTTAAAATCCTTATACATTGTTTTCACTTGAGGAGTGACCATCTATTACTTTGGGCGTTGTGAGAAAACAGTAATACCACACTATGTAAACAGTGTCCTCTATAAAATGTGCCTTCATGTTCTTTGTTAGAAATTAAGAAGGCACAGTACACCATATGATATAGTGTCCTTAGTGGAAATGTGCCTTTATGTTTCTTAAGATCCAGGTAAAATGAAACATGAAGGCACATTTTATCATGGACACTGTTTATATCGAGAAGGCACAGTACACCGTTTACACTGTGTGAATATGATCATATCTAGCTGATTGAATGAAGCTTTATTGACTGTCCATGAGATTTGCTAAAATTATTGAAAGATTAAAGGAATTTGCTTCAAATTTGGATAAGCTTCATGTGCACCTCATGGGGATGGCTTGAGACTTGGCAAGTCGGATATTATGTATGGAAAATCCTGTTAACCAGTTTGTTATGATCATAGGACTATAGAACATTTTTTTATGATTGTGTTTTCACTCAACATATTTACATAGAATTATTTAGGAAACTGAACAGGTTTTACCTGGATCTTATATTAAATAAAAAGCAAATGTTGCTAGGCTATATAGATGAATCTTTATTGTTAAATATTATATTAATCATTGCGAAGAACTATATTTACAAATTTAAATTATATGAAATTCTTCCAAGTATAAATGGTCTGAAGTTTAAAGTAAAGAGATATATGGAGCTTGAAATGTATTTTGCAGTTCAAAATAAACAATTAACAAAAACTGAAAAATTTTGGTCCCCTTTGAATATTATTTTTGATTAGATGGAATTGGAATATATAATTTATCTATGGCACGCTAAAGCCACAAAATGAGATAAAATAGCATTATCTCAGGAAATGCTATCTTATCTGAATTTTTGTGGTTTTGGTGCACATTATCAGAAATGTATTATCAGGTTTCCTCATTATTTCCTGATAAGTACTTTTAAATATTTTATACATAGGTCTCTATGAAATCTATGTGCTAATGATGTTTTATCTCAAGATAACATAGCATTATCTGTTAATACAGTTTTTTCTGCATTTTTGTGGTTTTGGCGTGCTAGTAAATGTATTATCTGTTTTCTAATATCAACCAATCAGACGTAATATCTGTGGGAAACTGTAATTAATTTATCTGATTTATGTAAATGTATTATCTGATTTATGTTGAAACAAATCAGATGTAGATAGATAAATTTCAATAACTTATTAAATTCAATCTTTTTAGATCAAATTATCTTTTCTGAAAAACTATGTAATAATGAACTTAGATAATTTTAGAATTGTAACATAATTTCTTTTCTTTTTCTTATCCATTTGCTATTTATAACGAATTTTGTAATATCGTGTGTATATATTATTCTGTATTTTATCTTTGTCGTTGTAAAATTAGTTTATGGGAATAAAGTCTCATCAGTATATATTAAAAATTACAATATCACACTATTTCATCGTTAAAATTACCTGTTTTGACATTCACTTACCTGTGATCGTTGCATGAATGTATATTCTATGAAATATACATGCAAGTATGACCTCCATGCAGAATTGAATACATGTAATTATGTTTTAATTAATGTTTGCATAAAAACATTACTTAAATGGACCATGAAAAAAATAAGCAATTGTCAGATTGAATCTGAAGTGTAAATTTGAGATATACATGCATAATATATATTCTTATTATTTTTATCTTTATCATGTGTATAGAATGTGTATATGAGGCAGTCTTTGTGTTTGTACGTTTTGTGTTTATTTATCAAGGTTACGTTATTTATTTCTATAATATCAGAAGTTTAAGAGCTCTTGTGTGCTCATGTTTGCTTGTTAATTTGTACGAACTATGACTTTAAAAATACCACTTACTTACTTACTGGATGTTTAATTCATTGAAATGGGGTGGGGGGGTATGGAAGTCTTTCAAACTTTTGTCTATTTTTTGAAGGATCTAAGAAAAGTTTGTAGTTAATTATCATGCTAACTTTAATTAAACCTTATTTATTTATTGATTTATTATTCAAGGACGTGCGAGACCAGGAAGTAAATTTTGTTTCTTACAGAACACTCGGTTGAAAATAAGTGAGAATGCTAACAGTGATAATGAATCTATGGAATTAATAAAATATATATTAAAGAATATATCAAATGTACATTTTTTTCATATTTTTAAAGCTTTTAGTTGCTAGTAGTCAAGGAATAGTTTTCATAGCAAATGAAATTGCATGTAACAGATGAAGACAGATGTTCTTCAATGGGCACAATAAATTATTACATACGGATTGGACATCTATCATAAGACAGTTCATTACCTGTTAACAGATTAACAAGTTCATTACTAGTTATGATAAGCAATTTCATTACCTATTACCTCCAGGAAAGAATGTTTTATCTCTTTATTGCATAGAGACCTATGTTAATTTTTTTCCATATTTAATTATCAGGAGTTAATGATATTTTATCTGCACCAAAACTACAAAAATACAGATAAGATAGCATTTCCTGAGATAATGCTATTTATGTCATTTTTATACCCCGCCACACGAAGTGGTGAGGTATTATGTGATACCCTCAGTCGTGTGTCCATCCGTCCATCCGCGTGTCTGTCCGTCCGTCCCCCGAAGGTTTCCGACTGATAACTTGTGAACGAAATGAGATAAGATCTTCAAACTTGGTATGTGACTTGTTTACCACAAAACTCGGGCCAAGTTCGATTTGGGGTTCAGAGGTCCAAGGGGTTCTGGAGTTATGCCCCTTTAAACTTTGAAATTTTTCAAATTTGAAGGTTTCCGACTGATAACTTGTGAATGAAAAAATATTTTGTCTTTAAACTTGGTATGTAACTTGTTAACCATAAAACACAGGCCAAGTTCAAATTCAGGTTCTGAGGTCCAAGGGGTTCTGGAGTTATGCCCCTTTAAACTTCGAAATTTTGCGAATTTTAGGGTTTCCGACTGAAAACTTGTGAATGAAATAATATATTGTCTTCAAACTTGGTATGTGACTTGTTAATAACAAAACACAGGCCAATTTGAATTTGGGTTCAGAGGTCTAAGGGGTTCTGGAGTTATGCCCCTTGAAACTTTGAAATTTTGCGAATTTTGGGGTTTCTGACTCATAACTTGTGAATGAAATAATATGTTGCCTTCAAACTTGGTATGTAACTTGTATACCGCAAAACTCAGACCAAGTTCGAATTTTTGGTTCAGAGGTCCAAGGGTTCTGGAGTTATACCCCTTGAACTTGGAAATTTTGCAAATTATAGGGTTTCCGACTGATATCTTGTGCATGAAATGACATAGTGTCTTCTAATTTGGTATGTAATGCCATAAAACACAGGCCAAATACAATTTTGGGTTCAGAAGTACACAGGGATCCAGAGTTATTGCTCTTTAAACTTTGAAATTTTGTGAAACGTGGCAGGGTATCATGTAATGCACCATTACTATCTTTGTGGCTTTGGCGTGCCATATTTATCACCTACAATGTATACATCTTGTGGCTTTGGCATGCCATATTTATCACCTACAATGTATACAACAGAAGTAAGCTAAGTAGTACTTTTTCAACTATTTTATATCTTAACGAAGGATGTAATATGTCGTATGAAAACTGTATAGTGTGAAGGAATGTTTTTATGCGTGTGAAAGGTTTATTTGCTAATAATGTTACTTGTTTTTTACTGTGAATATTAAGAAAATTTATAAAATTATATAGTCAATTAAAATTATGTACATGCCTCTGATTTTACCATAGTCAGGTGGTAAACTGGAATTTTCTGTAAAAGCCGGACTATATATGAAAAAATAAAAATAAAAAAAAAGTTTGTTATGATCAGTCTTACAAACATGCTGGACCACTTTTTGACAGCTTAACATTAGACCTGATCGTAAGATTATTCTGTGAAGTAAAATTTGATACAAGATGGACTTCAAATAAAAAACTACCTGTTCCACTGACTAGGTTAATGGGGCCTGTAAGTCTCGTACAATTCTGGAACTTCCGGGATCAAAAATTGTACCCGGAAGTTACATTTTAAACAAAGATGTATGATGCTTCAAACAAAAATTTAAACGTCATAATTCTAAGACGTCATGTTTCGGCGGGAAACGAGTTTATCGTGGATTCTCGTGAGTCACATGACGAGACTTACAGACCCTATACCTTGACCTACATTAAGTGCTTGTAGGTGATTTTTTTTAACATTGAAAGGACATCTGTACTAATACTTCTGACTAAATTTTTATTAGGCCTAGAAGTTTTTGGGAGTAAAAGTAAGGAAAGGGTCTAAAATATTTAGTGTTGTTTTGAATGAGAAACATCTACCAAGTTGTATATTTAATCAAGGGGAATTATATAGTTCAAATTTCAATAATCAAAAGAGCCAGGTTTATTGATAGGCTTATTGAATTATCTGCCCTTGGTGATAAAACTAACTAACCATGGTAATTGTTGCCAGTACCAAAGATAATCTGGACCTAGCCAATAGGGTCTGTAAGTCTCGTCATGTGACACCGAGATTCCACGATAAAATTCATGATTTGAAAACCTCTCCCGCCAAAAGATGACATTTCGGGATTATGACATTTAATCTTTTGTTTAGAATGTCACATAATATCATGCAAAATTTAACTTCTGGGTACAAAAAATGTACCCGGAAGTTTCAAAATTTGACGAGACTAACAGACCCTATTGTGGCAATCTGGACTGACAGGACTTACAATTTTGTTAACTCTGTTATAATTCTAATTTCATGCAATCAATTAAATAGTCCCTGCTCAAACCAGTGTAAGGGCTGCCTTGAACTTACTATGAGCTAGATGTGTTTGCTGTCTGTTGAAGGCCTCATGATGATTTCAAGATGAAGAACAAAATGAAAGTGTTGTTCCTTTTGTTTAATCTTGCCATGTATTTAAAGGGATTTTGTCCCATGTACATTTACTCCATATCCCTTTATTTGTTCACTGTTTCTGATGCCAACATTTACTGGCACTGCAATACATTATTCAGGAGTGGATTGATCAAAAAGAAAAGTTACAAATGTAGAAACAACTTCTCTCTTTTCGCTAGACATTGACCAACTTCCCAATCAGCATAAGTTTATTAACGAAATGTTCTTATTTAGAGATTTTACTTCCGCCATTAGTGTGAAACACACAGTTCATGTACCGGTATACCGATATGTGAAGTGCTAATTGGCCGTCATTAATAACATTCACAGTTGGTTCTGAATAATCGCTAATCATTATTGAACTATTATTTCCAAAGAATATTTAGTACTTTTTACTAAACATGCTAAATATGTTGATGGTATAAAATTGTTTTGTTGGTGAAAATGACGTCTAAGTACAGTGAACAGTCTAAATATGGTGGTAGCATAAAATTGTTATTTTGGTGAAAATTAACATCTGGTCTCTGGAAATTTTTGATTTATTTTACTGAATATATGCATTACAAGTGAAATGTTTCTATTACACATTTTACACATTTTATAAAGTTTGTTGGTAATAGAAAATGGAGTTTCATGTATTGTTTTCTTTTTTTCACAGATCTGAAGAAAAGTAGTTGTGAAGAAAGCCTCATTTTGATAAACAGTAACCTGATTGTAAAATGTTTTGTACAGATATATATTTTAACTGAATCCAAGTATAACAGAGGTAAGTTCTATGTAGACAAATTAATACATTTGCATTTGTTTTCATAGGATTACTGCATTTCAGTGTTATATTGCTTAGAATTTTCCCATTTAATTTCTCGATAGTACTGCATTCAGACATCAATGGAGCTAATAAAATTACCCAAAAAACCTAAATTTTCTGTTGCTAGTCAATGAAGCTATATATTCATTTGAATTATTCAGAATGTAATTATGTAAAACAGACTTTATTATTTGAATATCTCGGAAACAGTATTAGATAGCTGATAAAATGTAATGGTATTAATGTGTATGTTGTTAAGACCTATATTTGTTACATTTGGTCCAAAATTATTGAACCAACCGTTTTGGGCCTTAGAACAAAAAACGATTTTTGATTTTTAGCTCACCTGGCCTAAAAGGCCATGTGAGCTTTTGCAATCACTATGCGTCCGGCGTCTGGCGTCCGTTGTCTGTCCGTCCGTCTTCCTGTCAACAATTTCGAAAATCTTCTCCTCTGAAACCACTGGGCCAAATGTAACCAAACTTGGCCTGAATCATCCCCAGAGTATGGCTTCTCAAAATTGTGTTAGATTAGGCGGTAGGTCAAACAACATGGCCGCCATTGCTAAAAATAGATAATGGGGGTAAATTGCAGTTTTTGTCCAAAAACTCGAAAACCGTTACAGATAACAAAAATCTGATGGGGTAAAAATGATCTGCATGATGAGATCTACCTACTGTGCAATTTTGAAGAAAATCTGAAACCCATCTTGGAGTTATAGCCCTTTTTCTGTAAAATTTTCAAAAGTTGTGCATTTTTTTTTATTTCAAAAAGAATAACAGATAGAAGTCAAGTGTAAAATGCAGAAATGTTCAGCATATCAAGATCTACCCACCCTGAAATTTTGAAGAAAATCCTAAAACCCTTGTAGGAGTTATTGCCCTTTTTCACAGAATTTTCAAAATTTTCATATTTTTCGTCTTTTATTTTATAAAACTACAGAAGATGGAGGTTCAGTATAAATTGATAAAATGTTTGCCCTGCAATGGCGACTTCAAAACTGGTGTAGAAAATTGTTCGTTGACCGCCATTTTCAAAATGCTGCCAAAAAAGGTGTGAAAATTCAACATTGTTCGATTTCAATGAAATTTGGTTTCCAAATAGAAATTGATGTTGCGACTTCAAAACCGATGTTGAAAATTGTTCGTTGACCGCCATTTTCAAAATGGCCGCCTAAATAGGTGGGAATATTCAACATTGTCTGATTTCAATGAAATTTGGTATCCATGTGGGAATTGATGTCACTACTTCAAAACCGGTGTTGAAAATTGTTTGTTGACTGCCACTTTTAAATGGATGCCAAAAAAGGCGGGAAAATTTAACATTGTCCGATTTCAATGAAATTTGGTTTCCAAATAGATATTGATGTTGCGACTTCAAAACCGATGTTGAAAATTGTTCATAGACTGCCATCTTCAAAATGGCCACCAAAAAAGGCGGGAATATTCAACATTGTCAGATTTCAATGCAATTTGGTTTCCAAATAGGTATTGATGTTGTAACTTCAAAACTGATCTTGAAAATTGTTCGGTGACGGCAATTTTCAAAATGGCTGCAAAAAAAGGTGGGAAAATTCAACATTGTCCGATTTCAATAAAATTTGGTTTCCAAATAGATATTGATGTTGCAACTTCAAAACCGATGTTGAAAATTGTTCACTGACAGCCATTTACAAAATGATGTCTCCACTTCAAAGCTGGTGTTGAAAGTGGTCCTTAGAAAGAACTTTTTTTGTCAAAAAAGCCCAACAAAGAAATATACTAAAACATTTTCAGACTTTAAGTACAGTTCAAGATGTGCTGTTCAAGCTACCAAATTTGAGAGACTGAAGATCATTTGTATAACTTACAATGTTAGCTTGATTGTGGCAACTGAAAGCCAGGTGAGTGATACAGGCTCCTGGGAGCCTCTGGTTTTATGGCGGATTTCCTGGATGATTAACATATTTTTGCAATTCTTCAATGAACATACCAATATTCCTCAGTAACACCTATAAAACTCCTTCTAAACTCCTGTCTTTTGACTGCTCGTCAAGACAATCAAGCTTCTATAGAATTCTATTGTATACCAATTTGTACTGCCTGAAGGGGTTTACCTTGATTCTCCTGAGATGACAAATTGGTATACAATAGAATTCTATAGAAGCTTGATTGTCTTGAGGAGTAGACAATAGACAGGAGTTTAGAAGGAGTTTTATAGGTGTTACTAGAGGAATATTGGTATGTTCATTGAAGAATTGCATATAAAATACGTTAATCATCCGAGAAATCCGCCATAAAAATTGACCAATAAAAAGACCTCAATTCTTAAATTGAAGAATTATTGTGCTTTCAAAGAACATTAAAGACTTGATTGTGGATTGGCATTCAAGCACATTATCACTTGTATTTTTATATGTTGGCGTATGTCAATGAATATGTTGAAAAAGAAAAGTGTATAACTGTGTGAGGAAATACCAAAGTTCATATGTTTTGAAAATTAAAATGTTCCAAAAGTTGAAAGAACCTGGTCAAATTTTGGTTAGGAAATACTTCGAAATTCTTCAGTTTTTATACCCCCGCAACGAAGTTGGGGGGGTACAGTGGAACCTCCGAATACCGGCCTCCGTCGGGACCAAAGAAATCGGCCGGTTTTACGAGGTTCCGGTTTTCGGAGGTTCCGAAATCCGGTCTTCAAATTCCGAACTCTAATACCAGCCATGTTATATATGATATGTAAGGTCAGTTTAGGCTGTGACTTAACTATGTCAGTATATTTCCCTGCTTTATTGTAAATTTCAATGAATATTGTCGGTAATTTGTTCAAATACAGTTATTTATCAATCAAGATGGCAAGAGATTTCTGACAAATTTAATAAACTTCGTCGATTTCATTGTCCGCGGAAAAAGTCGTCCGGTTTTCAGAGTTCAATTTAAGAAGAAAATATACGTCTGGGACCGATCTATATGGCCGAAATTCGGAATTCAGGGGGGCCGGTTTTCAGAGGAATTTTTTACTTATTTATATAGGTAAAAATTCCGGACCAAAACATATCGTTCGGTTTATAGAGGAATCAGGTTTTTAGAGGGGCCGGTTTTCAGGAGTTCCACTGTATACTGGAATCACCATGTCCGTCCGTCTGTCCATCCGTAGACATTTTTTGTCCGAAGCTTATCTCAGGAACCTTTCTGAATTGACTTTTCAAATTTTGTCAGAATGTTAGTCACTATAAGTACTTGTGCACCTCCTATTTTCAGATTGATTCATAAATTTTTAACAAAGTTACAGCACTTTGTAGATTTCTCCTACTTAGAGTCTATATTGAAAATTTGTCCGAAG
>MJUU01052699.1:0-12046 GCA_002080025.1 Modiolus philippinarum | reverse complement strand
CCCCCCCCAAAATAAAAAAAACAAAACAAAACAAAACAAAAAAAAAAAACACACACTTTAATGATTTAAGCTAAGTTTAAGTTATTATCATTATTTCGTAACAAGCCCTTGTGTTCAGTGCCGCGAGGCAATTAAAACAATGCGAAAGATGTATGAACATGATGAAACGGCTGATAGACATGGAGTTAAGTATCATAGCAGTGTAATTTTTGCCTTGGAATCATATTTGTCATATTATATAAACAAACTCTTTTATGTTGGCGATATCTATCAATTATGCTCAATGCTTCTTTTCACGTACGCGCTTCACAAATTCATTTTTTAAATTACGTTTCACAATCTTCAAATACTTAATTTTTGGATGAATTGTGTCGTACTGTTTCGTCTTCATTGGCGGACAAACCTATTTACTTGATTTTTACCACAATAACAATAATCATTATTTGATCTTAAACGTTGAACACATGCAGAGAAAGGGAAATTAACCCTTGTTACATATGAATTGTCCAATGCAAGCCTAAATTTGACTGCAGTCTGGTCCGTTGATTAATACCGCGGTTTGTCTCAGTGTTATATATCGCTGTGGTGAATGGCACACAGGCACTTGTTTCGGAAAAAAATACCCCGGAGGGTAGTTTTTCTGAAGTGCCTCGGGAATGGCACCGCGGCTGATAAAGTATTCAAAAAGGGGTTCCAATGGAGTTCCGTAAAAAGGGATTCCAGTCAATGTTTCTCCAGTTTTTATTGAGTGTGCCTAGATTTTGTATTTTTGAAATTCTTTAAGTTTTGCCGAAAAAATCACGGGGTCTATCCCAGAACACCTCCTCCGTGTGATCCGTTATACAACCAAATTGCCCTGAGTGGCCATCAGCGAACCATCCTTTCTGGCTTTCCTTTGAATGAAACCTTCTAAAATCGTATAAAAAAAACTGACGACCACAAATAGTTTAAGGAAAAATAAGGTTAGTACAATTTTTGCTTTACTTTGTCAGTACTTTTGGGTAAAGATTGAATAATTCATTAAATTTTGTCATTACAAATGTAACTATTCTGCAGGCGAGTCATAACCTATGGCTATGCCAAAGCAAAGGTGCAGGTTTAAAGTGAGGTAAAACTTGAAAGATATACATATTTTTTAAATTAATTGGGTCAAGAACATACTGTCCGTAATGTTGTAAAAACCAATGCCAAACCCTATCAAGTTCACTTACTGTGAAAAATCGGTAGAAAACAAAACCATCTTGTCAGTAGTACAATGTAGTTGAAATTTAGGAGACGTCGCTCAAGAGGTTGCTTCTCTTTTAAATGATAAATATTTTCGGGTAGAAATATGCCAGGGGGATAGTTATTACTAGGAAACTTAAGTCCATGGACAGACATTCCCGGGAAAATGAATCCGGGAGGACATGTATTTTTAGGAAAATATGTCCTCGGACAACTATTCCTAGTAAAATAAATGTGTGGACATGTCTTTCTATGAGATTTATTCCGTCTGGACAAATTTTCCTGACGGACATATTTTACTGCTATAGTACTTTAAATGAAAAAGACATTATAAAATGTTTTACACGATTTATGCCTGTATTTCATATTTTATGTCTCCTTTACTGAAAGATATCCCGAATGAAACAAGTGCCTGTGATTGTACCGTATATTTACACGCTTGACATTGATTTCTATTTCTGTGCTAGCGTCATTTTTTGTGGGGGGTCTTTTGTGTCTGATGTCATTTTTTTTCTGTGTTCTCGTTTTGGCCATGTCTTTGGACTTCGATTTTTGTAAATTTCCCTCCTTTGTTCCTTCGGTATTCTACTGCCGTTGTTTGACAACTCATAACACAAGGAGTCACAGCTACATCACATGAAAATATTCAAGCTGTAATATCCTTTACCGGGTGCATCATTAGTCGTGCTTCAGATAGGATGGTTCCAGTTGGGTTTAAGGAGAGTGTAGTTCCAGTGAATTTTTTGTTGATTTTTTGCGTTTATTCAGCATGATTTTTTTTTCATAAAAGGGGCTCCATAGGCCAGATCCTCTCCTCTTGTTCTACCAATGCCATCTTCCTATTGTCCCTGATAAAATACAACAGTTTTTCAGCGAGTGAATTCAGCTTCGCTTCCACATAGGTTATACCTATCCTCATATTATATTATGGACTTCCCCAGAGAGAACCGTTTTCCTAAAATGTTGTTCGGTGCGTTTTATGCTCGAACCAACAGACGAGGGCACTATACCGCACCAGACAACACTATAGGAAAACAGTTCTCGAAAGAGATGTCCATAATTTGTTTAGTACAGAACGGAAAAATAAACAAACTGGAAAAAGTGCAAAATATAGTGAATCGGAAGTCGCGTGAGGTCCCGTCGTCAAATATAGTATCTCACTGATTAATTAATATAGATAATTTCGTGATGATCTTACAGTTACAATTATACTGCCAATCACAGAGCAGATAAAATGTAAACAAACACAACCGGAAGTCAATAGGGGAATGATGGCTTCTAGATTTTTCATCTAACGCATGGGAAAGCGACCAACCCATGTTAAAATGACAATATAGTATTTGGCGGGTATGATTTATTTCGATTCTAATATGGAAATTTCTCCCATTTTATATCCGAAGCGAGCAGCGACTATCTAATGGTTTCGTAACATTTTGATTTTGATAAACAAACTCTCTGACAAAAAAAAACTTTCCACAAATACAATAAAAACTTACTTTTGATTGATTTAATTGTTATTAACTGTAGAAAATGCCTCAAGTCCTCATAATCTCCATTCAAACTTTCCAATAAACGCTGCTTACGAACCGGACTTTACGATTTTATTTGTGACGTCACAAGTAGGAAAATTAAAGAGTTTCAGCGGTCCCGAACATTGCCTTTTCAAGTAGAAAAAAAAATCCGTAATGAATTTCGGAAACAAATTTTAATTAAAAATTTGTTAGTGTATGGTAGATTTTGACAGTTAAAATGAAAAATAGATTCAAAATATGCAACAGAAACTATGCATCCTTTGCGCATGTGCTTAGAGTGTTATTGGTATTATAACATGACTCTATTTACCAAGCTAATACAGGAAGCCATATTAGAATATCATTTAATCCATTTTCATTCTAAATTTTCATATAATTGATGTTTAATGCTCAAAATCTTGTGAAGAATTAGTCATATTAATTTAAAAAACGTACATTGAGAGAATTTTCCATGCGATCAATACTGAATACCAAATGTTTCATCTTCCTAAAAAGCGATATCCCATATGTCCGTAATTATCTATAGCTAATATGAATATGATAGTAAGATATACGATTAAGAAAATGAAGGAAAATGCATAGAATATTCCATACGTGAAGGGAACTGGTGAATGGGAGCAGGACATCCGAAATAAAAGTTTCTCATAAAAGTTTAAAAGAGAAATGGATTTTGAAATTTCACTTAAGTATTGATTTAAAAAAAAACACAAATCATATCAAATAGTGTAGAATCCACTAGATCTACATCTTTATGGACTTTCATCGTGAATTTGATGAAAATGGTCATCTCATTACTAAAGTTTACGACAAAAGGGACGATTGTATTTTGAAAATTATCAATTTCTCTAACATGGACGGTAATAGTCAAGACTGTGGTCTTGGACTTAGTAACCTTCCCTGTATTGGATTAAATTTGTATATTTATACTAAACGGGATAGAGAAACGGGATGTTATGGTATCCGTATACCCCTTTAACCCTACCGTTAGCTGTTGGTCGTGGTCCTTTTTCCAAACTTAACACATACGACAAATTATAAAAACCAATGAATAATAAGTTACATTCTAGCTAGCAAATCAATATTTTAGGTCTGGACTTTCACAAAAAAAGCTCCTCATCAGGACATCAGAGGCTCCTGCTAATATCTATAAGTGTAAAGATACCATATCTAAAGCTCTGCTATAGGGTACCTCTTAAAAATTACAGAAACCGTGACCGCGGAAACTTTTTAGGACCATGAAAAATATGAGATTTAATAATTATTCCAGCTTATTAAACGAACATTGGTCGTGTGTCATTCCGTTAACCCAAACTCGCAAGCTAAGCGTCTTTTTGGGCATTGGAGACTCTACTATTATTAATCAAGGCGTCAAAAAAATTCTGTCCCATACGATCATTAAAAAAGTTCTTAAAAAGATATGCGTAAAAATCTGAAGTTTCGGTCCTAACTCTGATTCAAGATTCTTTTCTAATTAACGCTGGAACGATCATTTCTTTTAACTGCTTACGACTGCTGTTGAGTTGCTACCGGATACTACTGCAATGGAAAGGTAGGTTTGGCGCGCCATAAAACCGGTATAAACCCACCATTTCATTAGAAATGCCTGGACCCTTGTGCTAGACAGTTGTTTGTCGGTGCTTTTGTTTATGTGTTGTTTTGTATATCACAGTTATTTTTAGTTTTGTCTTTGTCGACGATGTTTGTGATAAGCTTTTCCGTTGTGATATCTGTGTACAGAAAGATAAAAATACGTTTTTCCAAACTTTCATCTCGGTTTTAAGGTTTAATGCTAAGTTTACACCGCCGATCAGACCAACTCGATCAACTCGACCACATATGCTGTTTTATCCCGATCAACGTCATAAAATTCATTGATCGAGCTAGCCGACCTTTACCCGATTTAACAAGACTAACACTCGACCATTTCCGATCTCTTTACGATTCACGTACGACTTATGCTCGACTCTCATTCGACCAACCAGAATTTGTCAGATTGAGCCAGATCAATGCCCTATTTGTGATTGATTAACTAAACCTGGTCGGGAGAAGATCGTGAAATGGTCGAGTGTGCTCGAGTTTTGTCCGGTTAGTACGTTTGTATATAGGGATAAAACGTGAAAATTCAGGGAACAGTTCAGCATGGTGATAGAGCAGCAAAATTTGTGGCCCATGTGGCTGATGCTTCAAGGAAAAGATAATAACTGTGATAGATATAGAGTAGCAGAAAAGGTGGATCTGACACAGAAGGCGCTTAAATGGGTTAGACAATAGCAAATGCTTCAGAGTCATGATTATAGAGGAATGAATGTTTGCTTTCACATATTAGCAGGTCACCAGGCGTCAGACTGGGACTGTGCGATTTTCCTGTGCCAATGTAGGAATAATCTGATATATAATCCAAAAGACATATCATCACATATTATGGGTGGTAACAAGATTTACAGAGTTTCCGTGTATAGCTTTAAACCTGCTTTCTGTAGAAAAATCCGGTTTTTAGAAAGTGAAAATGCCGGGCGGCTTCCCGTTGGTTACATTATTTGCCCGGTGCATATCTAAAAGATTTTTTTTATCTTCTAGTACATGTCACAAATGTTCAAAATCGAATTTTACTTATGTCATTTCGCTTGAATCAAATCTTGTGATAAGAGTACCAACCTGCCCGGAAGAAACAATTTTTTATTCTTGAATTCATGTGTTACTGAATCTGTTTCTGGAATGTGTATATTGGGTACATCTTGGATTCAATATAAAATTCTGTCAGCATACCTTGTCCATTGAATTTAAGCCCTATGCATGTCAACCTTTAATTCTACTAGTAGCATGCACAATTTGATATTCTTTTCTACAATCCCGATATAGCCAGGTTGAGCTTTTGCCAGTATTTTGTGTCCGTTGTCCATGAACTTTGCATTCAAATATATTCTACCCAAAAACCCGGGAGTCATGATAGACTTCGATTGGTTCAATGTGAGAAAAAAACCGTCATGTCCGCTTCTAATCAAATATAACCGCCACCTGGGAATATAGTTTTGAATTGGCTGATTCAGAGGTTACTCTGAAACCCCTAAGACAATTAGACCAAACTTGTTACAATTACCAAATGATGGGGCCTTCTCAAAATAGTGCCTACGATATTGTCAGCTAATACAAGATGACCGCCAAAGGGGTTCAATTTTCAATATTAGCAGCATGAAATAAGAAAATTCTCTTAAATAGGGTATCGCAATTAATACGAACAAAAACATTCACTCAACTATCAAGGCAATAACATTTAAGTTCGAAGTATATTGAAAAAGGGTTTGTCAAGTTTGAATGTGTCATCGGACATTTGTATGACACATTAAATAAGACTGAAGCATGTCTTGCGTACATTTACATCTTTCCATTTTTTACTTAACAGCCTAAGTTAAATGAGGGAAATTGCAATTTAATTTTTAGTTCTTGTGTATACAGTAAATTTCTCAAATTGTATGCATATTATCTATAGTTCTCATTTATGATGTATACTTAGGCGTTAGAGGGTGTATCTTTTTTTTCGCACACTGTTTTGAAGCATATCATAATGGATTATGATAATTGATAATCGTTACTCTACGCTTCAATGTTCCTTAAGGTTTCAATACCGTTTTTCTTACCTTCTGTTTCCATATTACCTACATATATTTGTTGAAAGTCGATTTTCTAGCAATCACCTGGCTTGGCACCCGTATGGTGTTCCGTCTTGTCTCTGCAATTCGGTTTGTAGTGTTCGTAACAGGACTTTGTATCCTTTTTGGGGACAAGTCCGCATCAGATAAAACACATATGTAGGTGGATCAACTTTTCACTATCAAGACCAATGCAGGTAGCCATTGGATACAAAAGACATGAATGAAGAGTTGTTCGATATCTAGCAATGGATGCTGCTCACACCATTGTAAGGAACCGTCTTGAATGGAAAAAGCTCATCGTTGAAGGCCTCATGGTGACTTCAAGATGAAGAACAGCAATACAAACATTGTTCCAGTGTTTGGCTGTATCATTTATTAACAGTAACTTCGGTATTTTGTTATTTATTGATAGAGACATTTACTCCATATCCTTTCATTGTTATTTAGACTGGAATTTGTCTCTTGTGAATCAGTATTGAGTCCGTAAAAGATAATATATTTCAATAATGGTATTCTAGTTTTGAGAGAATTTCTCATATGGATACTCTATCATATTTCCAAATTTTGTTTTTGTTATAACTCTGACTACTAGTATCTGTTTCTATAATGCCAATATCTCATAATTCTATTATGCCAAATTCTCATGTAATTGGCTCAATAAGAGTCCTGTGATTGTTTTTCAGTCGCAAAGGCGGGTTCGAATTTTTTTTGAGCAACGTATGACAGTTAATTTAGGTTTGTCGACAATCCCATTTTATAGGATACAAAAGACATGGATTGTTCGACAACTAACAATAATTCTGCTCAAACCTGTGCTTCGACCACCTTTCAGTTTCCTATGGGGTATGTGCAAAGCTCATTTTTGAAGGCTTCATGCTGATCTCAAGATGAAGAACAGCAAAATAATGTTGTTCCATTGCTGGCCTTAGCATATATTTATAGAGACTTTTTATGATGCATTTTTATTCCATAGCTTTTCATTGTTATAACTTACTTGGCGCAATTTCAATAGTTGCATATTAGTCATGTGACTCCGTAATTAGAGTTACGTCTCGTATCAGCAGCATTGAAATCAAATATTATAGAAAGCCATAATCCAAAAGTAGTCCAAAAAGAAGTACTCATTTCCAAAAATATCGAAATAGGAAGTCAAAAAGGTTGATTTTTATAGTAGTATACTACCGGTGGAGTGCATTTTCTTATATTGAATGAAAGTTGTCCTCAAAATTTTTGTGGAGGCTTATTATATATCTAAATAATTAGGTAAGAAGTTTCGTATTATTTGAAACGACAGTAAATGTGCTATGTTTCTCAGAAAATGACCAATTTTACAAAGACAGATAGGGAAAAATTAATGGCGGTATGATACTTTTATATAATTCAATATTCATGTATCATTTCCAGGTATATAGATTTACTTATTTTTTTTGATATTACAGTGCATTTGTCTGATTGCAAAGAACATGTAATTTTTAACCAGTTTTTATTTTATTTTTTCACATTTTTCTCTTCATAGATCTTTTGAATGCACTCATACCAACTCTGACTATTAGTTTCAGAATTTTTTCTCCAATGATTAATAATATGCCCATTAGGTGCCTGTTATTTGTAGGCAGACATTGCCCGGTTTTACTTTTTTCTTTTTTTCATTGACCGCTCCCGACATGTGTTGCTTTAGCTGCGATCGATGTTGTTCAACATTTTTGTCAAGATTAAGAAAAACAATAAAAATGTCTGTCCTAATCAAAATAAATTCTAAAAGTATTGTTTCTTACTACAATTTAAAAAACAAGTGGACTTTGAGATTGTCAGGAAATAAGGCCGTTTTCTGTCCCATCTGGAATTTGATATATATATTTAATATATTCCAATGTTACCTACAATATATGTTGTTTAAGAATAAAAACGCGCACGTGATCATGCAATTGTACTGAGACTCCTGTCAAGAGAATAAAAAGATCATGAAAAGTATAACGATTGGCACATTGCCAAAACATCAATGAACATCATTAATGTGCATTTGGTGCCAATCTATCCACGATAAAATTCTTTTGCTTTTTTTGAAGGGAAATAATTCTGTTTAACACAGCCAATTCGTTATGAGAAAAGTCTACACTTTAACTTTATTTTTCAAGATAAATGGAATACTTTGCTTTCTTTTAAATTGACATTTTGTGAATATTTGTATAAATTTGTGCTCTCCCGACAAAACCTTATACATATTTTCATATTATAAGAATCTTACACGGGTGGGTGTGCGAGACAAGGAAATCTCAGACACCCAAGGGCAAAATTAAGGTTGTCTCTGACGAGGCTTTGCCGAGTAAGAGACTGCCCAATCTTGCCCGCGGGTGTCTGAGATTTCTTTGTCTTGCACACCAACCGTGTTTGATTCTTTTTCTCACCCTACCAACACGAATGAATTGTTGACATTGGACGTCATTCGTGACCAGGCGTAACAACGCGATACTGTTACATTCAAATAATTCAAATCATAACACATTACACAATCATTTTCTAGTCTTGTCCTCCCAGTTTTGTTTATTGTATTTTTACGCTGTAATTTCTCATATATGTCAGAAAATCTGAAGTTCACCTTTCGTTCGTTTACATTCGGGAGTTACGTCCCTTTCTTTGCAACGTCATAACATTTGAGCGATGGATTTTTAAAAGGCAATTTTAGCTTCTAGCTTTCCGTAAAATCACACTACAGACTGAAACATTATCAGCACAAACACATCAGTGTAGCAATAATTATGACTTTAATTATGTTCGAATAACCGACACACTTAAATTCATATAGAACGATGATCACCATAATTTGGCGGGAAAATGTGCGTGTAGCTTGTCTCACCCACGGGTGAGACAGAAAAATCTCACCCAGGTTTTGGTTACATAGAAAGCACTACAGGTAGGGTGAGAAATTTATATATGTCACGTCAGCAGTCCTACATAAAATAATTTTGCTGACGTAAACTTTTCTTGGTTTAGGTATCTGTTACTATGAAAATAGGTGCAACCTATAGAAGGGCGTCACGAGGAAAGTTTAAATTCCTAGGTTCGGGAAATCTTTAGGAAATTTTCAGGATTATCGGGATTGTCGCACTAAATTTTGTAGAACTCAAATGAAACCTAGTGTTGTCTGCTACATGTAATCCCATTGGTCATTTTTGGATACGAAGATAAAGCTGTCAAAATTTTAATATCAATACAGTAGGTGATATTCAAAAAGTTTAACAATGAAAAATATTGATCATAAACAAACAAAATACCGAAGTTACTATAAATTTAATTTCTACATATGCGCATTTTCAGTGCAGATAAAACTAAAACATCTGGAAATCCATGAATGTCTCAACTAGCCGCGAAAAAAGTTTCATTATCCATCAGACGAAACTATAGAAAAACCAGGCAGATTTTTTCTTGATCAATGTATCAAATTCATCATTGAAAACAGCCTCCTTACATATAGATGGGATATGATTTTCCATATTTTGCCCTCGAAAACAGGCAATCAGACATCGATTGTTGCAATGTGAATGTTTAATTGGTATAATTAAAGACTACATATACTAAATATTTAGAGGTATTATTAAGAATTATACCAATTATGAAAACACAGCCTTTAACACATTTCAACTCTTATGTTATGAGCACGACTTGATCATGAACCCTCAGTGTACAAAGCCTCCTGCACATACTAGTATTCCATCTGACCTTAAGGAAGAAATTTTGAGTGATAAGAAATCTTAGTTACTCGTACCTTGCCTACCATAAATACATTATTATCGCAGAACAAGTTTTTGCAGATACTACAGACACTTCCACGTCGGCCTCATTTCTTAACCTTCATCTTGAAATTGACAACAGAGTTAGACTTCAAACTAAGCTGTACGACAAACGCGATGACTTCACTTTTCCAATAGTCAACTTCCCTTTTCTTTGTAGCAACATCCCAACAGCGCCGGCATACGGAATTTACATCTCCCATGCAGCTCATCCGCTACTCAAGAGCCTGTGTTCGATACAGTGATTTCCTTGATACAGCCCGGTTCCCCACAAATAGGCTACTTCAACGAGGGTTTGTTACCCAAAACTTGAAGTCATCCATCCAGAAGTTTTACGATCACCATCTTGTGGACCGCTATGGGATATCTGTTTTCTAGATGACAATACATCTTTAAAGCTTAATTGTTGTTTCCTCTCACGGATTTGACTTTACTACCGGATTTGACATGTTCAACACGACCGGTGTCTTATTAGAAACAGGAGATGCTTACACCCATGGTTTTTATTGGGTCCGTGTTGTTCATCTTTGTGTGTGTGTCTTCATTATTATTTTCTGTTTCATACTCATGTTGTGTCTCTGTTTCTTTGTCTTTTCCTATGCTGCTATTGTCCTTGGATTATTCGTTTTGGATTGACGGTTCGGATCTCACTTTCTTTGCATTCTACTGCTTTCAATGGGGGCAATAACAAAATTACCGAAAAGAGTGGTCAAGAGCCGAAGTCCATAAGACAGAAACACTATTAGGCGGAAACCACCGACAAAATTGTAGACCGAAATGGTCCTGATTTGGTACAGGCATTTCAAAACAAATGGTGGGTTAAACCGTTTTATGGCTAGCCAAACCATTCCAATTCAAACACAGGTCTGTAAAACCAGAGATGCACTTTGATCACACTTTCTTTGCTATACATGTAACTGTTATATCTAAACTCATGCAAATGATTGTTACATTCATATATTAAAACAACAACTGTGTCACCTGAAAGGGCAGGTACAAAATCGAAAATATATTATTAGCTCACCTGGCCAAAGGCCATGTGAGCTTTTGTCATCACTCAGCGTCCGTCGTCCGTCCGTCCGTCCGTTAACTTTTGTTCAAAAATCTTCTCCTCTGAAACTACTGGGTCAATGCTAACCAAACTTGACCTGAATCATCACAAGGGTATGCACTTTCAAGTTTGTGATTTTTATCTCCATAGACCATACAACATGGCCGCTGTTACTAAAAATAGAACATAGGGGTAAATTGCTGTTTTTTTACAAATAACTCAAAAACCATTACAGATATCAAAATTCTAACATGGTGTAAAAATGGTCAGCATGATGAGATCTACCTACTGTGCAATTTTGAAGAAAATCTGAAAACCGATCTCGGAGTTATGGCCCTTTTTCCATAAAATTTTCAAAATTTTTGCATTTTTTATTTTTTATTTCAAAAAGTGTAACAGATAGAGGTCAAGTGTATATTGCAAAAATGTTCAGCATATCAAGATCTACCCAACCTGAAATTTTGAAGAAAATCCATAAACCCTTGTAGGAGTTATTGCCCTTTTTTCACCAAATTTTTAAAATATTCGTATTTTTCGATTTTATTTCCAAAACTATAGAAGATGAAGATTAAGTGTAAAATTAAGAAATGTTTGCCATGCTGAGGCGACTTTAAAACTGGTATTGAAAATAGTTCATTGACCGCCATTTTCAAGATGGCCGCCAAAAAAGGCGGGAAAATTCAACATTGTCGAATTTCAATGAAATTTGGTTTCCAAATAAATATTGATGTTGCGACTTCAAAACCTGTGTGGAAAATTGTTCGTTGAATGCCATTTTCAAAATGGCCGCCAAAAAGGCGG